>CAKAOI010025967.1:0-53150 GCA_916701655.1 Sebastiscus albofasciatus | reverse complement strand
AGAATAAAAAATATGCTCAAATCATAACATGGCAAACTGCAGCCCAACAGGCAACAACAGCTGTCAGTGTGTCAGTGTGCTAACTTGACTATGACTTGCCCCAAACTGCATGTGATTATCATAAAGTGGACATGTCTGTAAAGGGGAGACTCGTGGGTACCCATAGAACCCATTTTCATTCACATATCTTGAGGTCAGAGGTCAATAGACCCCTTTGAAAATGGCCATTATTATTATTAGATTATTATTATTATTATAATTATTATTATTATTATTATTATTATTATTAGTAGTAGTAGTAGTAGTAGTAGTAGTAGTAGTAGTAGTAGTATTTACATTATATGCAAAACAAATAGTATAAATATAGCCTGGTGGAAATTTGCCACTTTGCATAATAAAATCTAAAACAAAGTAGGGCAAACATTTTCATTAAATAAATCACTATGGCAACAAAGCCATTGGTGCAGAGATGATGTGTCAACAGGGGGCACCATGACGCTGCCATGCATTGGACTTTTGACAGAAGCCTTAATTAGCACATGATTAGATCAGTGGGTATGAATCCCTCTTAAATAAACCGATTTTCAGTCGTACTCAAAAAAAAATGATTGAGGTCGATAAAGGCGACGAATTTGTGATCACTAAATGGCTCAGGCTCTTGATTGATGGCCGCTGAACGGGGCGAGGCTTCTGCGACTTCACTTTGCTCTGAGCTTGACCTTTCTTTTTCCTCTCAATACTCGTAATGATTCATCGTCCCGACGCATGCTGATGAGTGCTGAGCCCACAGCAATGCTGACTGATTGATGAATGAGAGTCACGGCACGGTGCTTGTCTGTGTCATATTATATGTTGAGCTGCAAAGTGCTTGATGATGCTGCGTCTTTAAGTTAGGAGATGATTAATTATGATGACTGAGAGCTTATTTAACACAAAATTGACCAGAGGAAAAAAAATTGTTGTATATTCTGCATGATGAGATGATGACTCTATCGTCTCTTTCCTTTTGAATAACATCTCTAGATGCCTTTATTCACATAAACCTGTATGTGTGTGTGTGTGTTTCATGGGAACCAGCTGTCTGTACCGGGAGCACCATTTTCACAGAGGGCTTCGTTCCAGTGATCACTGCTGGTTTGTGTGTTTCAGTTGCCTGTGCGTCTGTTGTGTGATTGTTTCTTAGACAATTGTGTCCTGTAATAGGACAGACACACACCGCTGCCTCTCCGAGGGCCCAGGGCCTCTCCCCCAACCCCCACCCCCGCCCCCTCCCCCGCCATCACCATCGCCACCTCCCCCTCCCAATCCCACCTGGCATCGCTGTCAGAGGCATGGCTCTGTGCCTTGGCATGCAACATGCCATCTCTCTGGCACTTCGTCTGGTTGTGGGACTGAGGGAAGGGGCCGTGCCAACTGGGGCTCCTCCGATCATTGTGCTTGTCCACTCGTTGGATGCCCTGAGGGGGGCTTTTCCACCTGTTCAGTGGGAACCTAAAGTGCACCTCCAGCGGCCTCCATATGTCACCCAGATTCACACTCACTGCACTGTGACATTTGAGTCTTTATTAGCAGCATCTTAGACAAAGTCATACTAAAATTGAAGCAAAGAATGCAACTAAAATATCATGTTAATCTTAATATTGAGTCATTTTGCCCACCAAACACGTTCATTGTGGTAATTTTTTTTATGGCGATGCACAGGGCGGGAGGGAAGGGTGGTGGATGGGCCCAACAAACACAAGGCTTTAATCCAGGATACCGCTGTTCGTGTCCCATGTGTTAAGTTTCACTTTCACGTTGACAATCAACTGTTTGTTCATGTCTGTGACAACATTCAGTGTCATTTTCACTGTAGAAACGTAGTAGTTTTAAGCCTTATCATGTCGTTTTTTCCTATGTTTTTCCTGACTAAGTGGTTTTGTTGCCTAATCCCAAAGTGACACCAAGGGGCGTGACAAAGCGGCAGTATGTGACGAGTTGTGATGAGAACGTGTTGATCAAAATGTCCTGAAAACAAGTGTATAGTGTTATTGTGCTGTTTAAAGCTGCCATCTATAACTGTTCATACATTCAAACTACAACAAAGGTTATATTGTGTTTAATATCATTGTTGCTGTTGTACAGTAAAATGTCTTCAACTGACCAGGTAGCATGAACCCTAATCCTTTATTTACTAAAGTGAAGTTAGTCAGCAGCGGCATTAAAGGTGCAGCGTGTAGGATTTGGCGGTATCTACCAACCAACTGAAACTTCTCCCATGTGCCTAGCATAGACTGTACATAAGAAGTGGACGTAGTCACGGCGACGTCACGGTGACGTCACCCATTGGTTTGTGGACTGCTGTTTTGAAGCCTCAACCGTCGCCATCTTGGTTTTTTGCAACCAGAAGTGACACAAGAGGGTGGAGCTAAGTACAACAGAACACTGAATAAGACATTTTTGTATGTTGTAATTAACTTCTATGAACTGTAACCATACCGTGAAAGGGTTACAGTTCTAAGACGAAAACACGGACAACTCCCAGACCGGACAACGCCGTGACAGCTCCTGTCAATCTCAAGGTAGCCACGCCCTAAAGCATCCCCTGCTTTATGGTCTATTTGACTCTAAATGGGACCATAATTTACTAAATGAACATCATGCTGTATTGAAGAAGACTTGAAACTAGTAATTGAGATCATAAACTCATGTTTACAATGTTTACTGAGGTAATAAATCAAGTGAGAAGTAGGCTCATTTTCTCATAGACTTCTATACAATCAGACTTCTTTTTGCAATCAGAGGAATCGTCCCCTGCTGGCTATTAGAAAGAATGCAAGTTTAAGGCACTTCAGCATTGACCAGTGGTGCCAAGCGTGTAGGAGAACTATGGTGGCCAACACAAAAATGCAAATGGCCCTATCTAGCGCCAGTGTTTGGTTTGTCTGTTCTGTGCTACTGTAGAAACATGGCGGCTGGTTACATGAAGAGGACCTGCTCCATATGTAGATATAAACGGCTCATTTTAAGGTAATGAAAACACAATGATTCTTATTTACAGGTGATTATACACTAAAGAAAACATACTTATTAGTATAATATTCCATTTCTGCCAATAGCTCCCCTAAATGCTACACACTGTTCCTTTAACAACAAGAACGGATCAAATCCATGCACCAAATTTATTTTTCAACACAGATGGAGATAATAGCTATATAATAATCTTTAAATGATTCACCTAATAATCCTGTTTACATGATGAAATGTTGGTGAACATTTGCTTCTTTTTAATTTGCTCCCATGACAAAGTTTGCAGCTTTCTTTCCAGTAAGGAAGTGACAGATATTTACTTACTCACTTAAATCATTAAACATTTTTTAAATCAAAAACGTACAAAATAAAATATACATGAAACAGGAATTTAACTTTTAAGTAACTCTTTCACTTTTGCTTTGCAAATTGGAACACTGTTCCCTTTTTGTCAATTCGGTTTGAATTTGATTTTCCAGTTTCCCCTTGACGTGTTAAATAATTTGCAGCTTTCAAGCGGCGCACCAGCAATTTTGGCTCAGACGATGCAGACTCTTTAGAGCTCTGTTAGCTCTCTCATGTTGCTTTGAAAGCTCAAATAGCCAAACGCTGATTGCCAGACCTCCTTTATAGCTGACACATGCAGAAAACATGATTAACAGGGACGACGTGACATTCATTGCATTCATGCTCGTGCTTTGATTGCAAAATTAAGTTTAAGGAATATTAATCATATAATGTGCCATTTAGGTGATTTTGAAGTCTTGGCTGCATGTTGTGTGTTTACAGTAATATAACCTTATATATGTCAGACTTCAAAAGCAGGAACTAACTTGTCACTTTCCGTCCATCCATCCCAGCTTTAATGACACCGTGTGGTAGTGGCTGTCAGTACTTTGACACCATTGACAGATTCAACACCATCATGCATTTTGTAAGAGCAGTCTCCGACATTTTAAAAGATCAGACTGACACGCTGAAATATTCTCTTTGTGCTTCACATTAATGTCTGCTATCTTCTCTCTCATGGTGTTTATGACTCTCACTGAAAGTCACTTCAATAATTGAACATATCCAGAGCATGAATTAGCAAAACTGATCTTAAAAATACATATGCTTTTGATAACAGCTTTCCTTAAGCTGCCGGAGTGAATTTTGCAGTCAAAAGAAGGATCTTCTGTTCTGATCACATTAATACGAAACAGAAGTAACAGCGATGTTTCTAAAAGACCTCAATACATCAGAGACATGTGTCTTCCAACAAGTGACTGCAGCCTCCAGCTTTACAAACCAAGTACACTGTCCTGGGGTTATGAAAGGCTTAATTGGCAGTCGTGTCGCACAAAATGTCAGCACATGGAAGTGAGGCTACTGGAACAAACTCTCCAGTGTTGTCACAGTGTCAGCAGAGAGTTCCTGAAAGACGCACTGTGAGTTCAGAGAACAGTCCGGGTTGATTTCCTGTCATCACGGGCACATAATTCCTTCCAACAGATGTCATTGTGGAAAAAGAATAAAGAGTAGCTCAATGCTGGAAGAAGTATTCAGATCGTTTACGTAAGTAAATGGAGCAAAAACACCATGAAAAATACTCCAGGACAGATAAAAAAGATTATAAAAAGTACTTATACAAATACTGGATTTTGTTGACAAAATAATCTCACCATGAGGTCCAATTAGTAGCTTTTAGTTTCATTGCTCAGAGCTCAGAAAAAAAGGAAATTTGAACATCTACAATTACAAAACAACTGGGTATGAAAGTGATATGATCGAAAGCCTCAGAAGCTAAAATACTCTCAAGGTCCATCTTTGAAATTATTTAGTCAACTGCTGTTTCCAAATTCCAGAAAGATCTTTTAAACTCAAAGTAACTGGATAATAATTATTGATGCATTAAAGTAACAGTGTGTAACATTTAGGGGGATCTATTAACACTGTAGTGTATAATCATCTGAAAATTAAAATGGTTGTGTTTTCGTTACCTTAGAATGAGCCGTTTATATCTACATAGGGAGCGGGTCCTCTTCACAGAGCCGGCCACCATGTTTCTATAGTAGCCCAGAACGGACAGACAAACAAACACTGGCTCTGGATAGGGTCATTCACGTTTTTGTGTCAGCCACCGTTGTTCTCTGACACGCTTGGCACACGGGAGAAGTTTCAGTTGGTTGCAATCTGCAACCTCATCACTAGATGCCACCAAATCCTACACACTGCACCTTTAATCTATCCTTCCATTATCTATTTACCCACTAGGGCTGATTGATTTTGAGATGATGAATGATCTTAATTATTTTTACTGATATTTCAATTGTGATATGATTTGCGATATTAGAAGGACTGATCATTTTTATGTCATTTGACAGTATTTAATTAAAAATGGTATTTTGGCACACATTTTGCTTCCTGCAATTTGAAAATGTCAGTAGGCCGTATTGCAATTTCGATAAAATTGTGATTAATTGTGCAGCTCCAATACCCACCCAGGGTTTCTCGGGGGCGAGGAGCAGTATACACCCTGGACAGATTACCAGTCTTTCACAAGGTTGGCACATATAGACAGACAACTGTTCACACTCCTATTTATACCTACACCTAATTACCCTATCTGCATGTCTTTGCACAGTGGGAGGAAGGCGGAGCACCTGGAGGAAACCACGCAGACTTCTTAATGTTTAATCAACATTTAATGTTGTCATTGGTCAGGGTGGAGCTAATTGTAGCTACTATATATATACTGTCGGAAGTTAATTTTTTAACTATGTATTATATTTTATTGGATGATATCAGAATCAGATTCCGTTTTTTTGCCATGTACATACCTGGAATATATATATATATATATATATATATATATATATATACAGATAAAGGTGAGGAATACTCAGGATGACTATGTACAAAAATAGTGAAAAAAATAGGTGTATATATATAAATATTATACAATTATATCTAAAAGCACCAATGACCAACATTAAAATAAGAATAAAATACAATAAAACGTCTATATACAAGTCAAGTGTCATATGCGAGTCAAGTCATGTTACTATAGCTTTCAAAAAAGAAAGAAAATGTAGTGCTGTTGAAGGATAAAATGAAAATACTCAAGTACTACCTCCAAACTATACTCTAACTAAGTGCATGTCCATTATTTTTTCTTTCCATTACTGCGTTAGCTTTTTCTTTCTTTTCATCAATGTTTCTGTGTAATAATTTGCATCCACTTCACAGGTGATTGGCTTATGAGTTTCACCAGAGCCCTGTTGGTCAGCTTCACCTGCTTCTACCACTCACGACGGGGACGTAGGGATGGGTTTTGAGAGGCAAGGGTGGAAACTCTTCATCAGTGGCCTACAGTATGTTCCCCAAGGAATACAAAGGCCTAAATAAGTGAGTAAGTTCGCATTTTACTGTTACAAAGTCTCCCTGTTTTTAAGAGGTTACTGTAATTGGGTGCGAATGCTGGAAAGCACCCCTTCAAAATAAAAGCCTGAGTAAAGAGCTTGTTTTTCAAAATGAAAGCCCTAAACTCTCACTGTATGTTAACATGAAGCTCTGGAGTTTTTCCAAAATAAAAGCCCCAGAACCTAACAAAAATATTCAACACAGCTAATTGAGATTTCCTAATTTGACCCATGCATTTCCCATTTCCCACTTTTCCAACTCATTCATAGATCTTCAACTGCTTGTTCGTACAGATTAAAGCCAGCAATCCAGTTAAGTGTCAGCTTTTCAACAAACTGAAATATTCCACATCTTTCGTACATTATTGGTAATATTCAACTTTCAAAGCCAGTAATGCATTGTAGCGTCAGCTTTTCAACATCCAGCACAATTTCTTCAGAAATTGCATTGCCGAATTGTAATTACTGTAGTTTTGCAAACGATTAACACACACAGCCACACTGCTCAGTGTTGCAGGTGCCAGTCATATAACTACAATCACCTCTCTGGAGAACTCTCTCTCCCCCTTGTTCTGTTCCTTGATAGACAACGAATTGAGACATGTTTGTTCCTAATTTAAGCTTAATGTATTCAGGTAAAGCCAACCAATCTTATGTTCTTGTCTGATCCTCTACTCTTTCGCACATTCATACCCAGGAGCTGCTTAGTTTGGTAGTACCACCTCTCCGCCTCTCTCGATAGTGTACTCAATCAGTTTCTATGTCCACATTGCGCGTGCGTACATGCGTACATTTCCTGGCCTTGTTTTGGTGGATTCACGTTATCCTACTGAATTAACAAGGCTGATGTGATTCCATTTAGTATTCCTGTACCGTCCAATTGTACCAGTGACTTAATATTCTCTTAACACAACTTCAAGTGTGAATATATTTTTGCTATATTTCACCTTCAAAGCCAGCAACCGCTCAATCTCCTGGGAGCGTTTGTCACACCACACTGCACAAACTCCACGATTTATACAGCAGCTGGTGCAGTAAATGTGCTGTAATTGCACAGTCACACATGGATTCGGGTGTGTTCATAGTATCACACCAGATCTATTCATCTGCAGTCCATGTGATAATGATGCTCGCTTTAGCGCCACAACGCCGCCTCCTCTACTTCTGCGTGTTATTTAAGGGTATTATTATGCTTGCATACAGTATAAGCATCTGTCCCCTCGGTGCACCGCTCGCTGATTGGAGGAAATGCTTTTGTGTTGTGATCTGATTGGGCGTCGGCGGTGATATCCGCCGTAATGACCCGTGCTGGGAGGTGTTGCAGGAGCAGATTTGGAGGCGCTATCCTGTTAACAAGGAGCCTGCTGAGACAAGCTGTGAGCAACACCGCTCCGAGATGTGTGATTTCAAGCAAGGCCCGCCTGTGCCAGACAGTTGGTGATCTGCATATCACTTTCTGTTTTTATTGTTATTGAATATGACAGTGAAGGAAAACTAGAGTGCTTTAGCTGAGAGAAAATACAAGAACAAGTGGATGTTCTTTGTTTTCGTGGGTTGACTGTAGAGAAATTTGAGCCTTTTTTGCAGATATTCTTCTTTTGAATGTCAAAACAGTCAAAGTGTGAAGATAAGAGTGAATTGTTGGCTTTTAAAACAACATATTTAGATTTATGTGCTATATGCTGTCTTACTTTAGGCTGAAACTTAACACAGACTGACTCATCTATTATCCTTATTGATTTCTCGGTCAATGATTTTGACCCTCATCATCCTTGATCATAATCTACAGTTAGTCCAACAGTTCTGTTATTTAGCAATATTAACCTCTGATTTTGTTTAGACATAAAATGACCTCAGGGTAACACCCATGCTCTGTGTTATTGAATGAATTTGTAGACAAAATCCTCAGTAATCCTGGTCCATGAATGGCTGACAACACTAATTCCTCTAATTCAAATGAGGCTAAACCTGTCCAGTTTTCAATGCTGCAAGGTTGTGGAGCAAATTTAGCAAATGTTTAGTGACTAAAACGACCAAATTAGAGTTCAGATGTGAGGCGTTGACTCGACTTCATCTGAATGTGCCTTGAGCCGCATATGCTCTATGGATGGTAACGACGGTCGGCTCGTCGACACACCAGACTAAAATATTTTAGGGATTTCCTGACGTTTCCTTTTGTGTGTGAGACATTTTTATTTTTTAGTCAAATGTCTCATCAACTAGTGGATAGATTGCCATGAAATTTCGTACACACTCAGGATGATGATTTGCAATAACTTTAGTGATATCTTAACTCTTCATCGAGCACTATCATCAGGTCAAAATTATAATTTGTCCACTACTTAAGACAAAATGTCTGCAAACCTAATGACATTTCCATCAGCCTCAGCATTGTGTTTAGTGTTAATTAGCATATGTTAGCACACTAGTATGCTAAACTAAGATAGTGACAATGGTAAAAAATGATACCTGCTAAATGTCAACATGTTAGAATTGCCATTCTTAGCATGTTAGCATGCTGATGTGAGAATTTAGCTTAAAGGAACAGTGGGTAGCATTTAGAGGGATCTATTGGCAGAAATTGAATATAATATTAATAAGTATATTTTCATTAGTTTATATCCGTAGCAGGAAGTTTATATCTACATAGGGAGCGGGTCTTCTTCACGGAGCCGGCTGAGAACGGACAAACCGAACACAGGCTCTAGATAGGCCATTCACGTTTTCCCACGGCCACTGTAGTTCTCCGACACGCTCGGCACTCGGGGGAACTTTCAGTTGGTTGTAATCTCACAGAGGCACATAGTGTGGCTGTAGACTCTTAGTATTGTTGAAAACACAAGATTTTAAAGTTAAATGATGACCTCATTAAACTGTATTACAAATCTATGTACAGTTGTGCCCTTTAAAACAACAGTACATGCCATACTTTCTCATATAGTATTTCTGTTAAAGGGATAGTTTGGGTGTTTTGAAGTGGGGTTGTATGCGGTACTTATCCATAGTAGGTGTATTACTTACAGTAGATGACGTTTGGCACACCCCCAGTTTGGAGAAACAGACGAGAGTTACTGCACGGGAGCAAAGCAATACTTCAAAACACCCAAACTATCCCTTTAAGCTACTGGTTTCAAGTACAGTATGCAGTATATTTATGATCCATTCCACCACATGCAAATATGGAGTGCGATGCTGCAAAACCACATAATCACTTTTGATATGACAGACATGCTATGAGTCACGTAGCTCTCAACAACAATACAACAGTACACACACCAAGTCAAAGCAACAGCGTAACATTTCGTGAGACATTTGACTGTAATTTGCAAAGTACAAAAGTGAATTACATCCACTATGTAAAGCTAACCATTGTCTACTGTTCAGTACATGCAAATGACCATGCCTTAGCTCCATGACTGATACCTAAATGGAATTGTTTCCTTAGGAGAACAAAGGAAGAACTATCCATCATTGCTGAAAACAACCCCGGCTACCCCTGTGCTCCGTAGGCTACATGCAGAGTAATTCTCGGGGGGATGTATTCCAGACATAATGAGAAAGAAACATTGGGGTAAACAAATCGACTTTTTTTTTTGCAGGCTGGCCTAATTACAGGGCAGGAATAAATAACTATTGGAGAGGAGGCAGGCACGCTAGTGTAATGCATTGTAATGGGCCGTGGGGAGTTAATGCGTCATTTTTCTGCCTGACATATTGCCGTGGCGTGTTCGGTTCACGGTGAGCTTCTCTGATCATACAGATGTTTCGCTGCTGAGACGTGGGCAGATCGTTTTGGAGCCACTTGCAATAACTTAGTTTTTACATTTTTTACTCCTAAATGTACCAAAGATATACTGCCAGGATCATTTTGGTCCCATATTGCCTCATAGTGAATGGAAATATGTGTTTGAGCTTCAATTATAAGGGCAGAAAACAGAGAGAGTAATCAGGTTTAACTATGGTATAAATGGAATATATGACTGAGTGAAGGGAGGGATCATTTTAACTTAGAAAAATATGCCCTTGGACACCCTTAGGTGGGGATCACACAGAGATGCCTCGCTACAGATGGAACTGCTTCGGCAGAGCAAAATGTCTGGGTGCGCCTGAGGCTGTCTGGCCCAAGTGTCACATTGATAAGCGCTGGAACCGTTGAAAATGTTCTCACTTTTATGCATTTCTGGTGAAAAAAGCCAGAAAAGCATGTCATGGGTGGGTGCATCCCAGGCTCGTTGTGTCATCATTGGTTTTTCAGGTCCAGAGTATTTTAGGAGTTTCTTTTTTTAGTTTACCAACCTAACCTCAAACCGCCTTTTCTACTACTGCTTTAACTATGTTTCCCAGAGTGCCTTTCAACATTCAGTGTAGGGACCTACCATAGACTGTATATAAGAAGTGGACATAGTCACCGTAAGGTCACACATTTTTTACAGCCCAAGACAACAAAAAACTAAAACTAAGCATCCCTTCCCTTTCCAATAATTCATAATAAGCATGTTTCATAGGGTATCCGAGTCACAATAATAAGCAAACAAAAATAAAAGTATTTCAGCAACAGTAAACACACTCTCGAAGAGTAAGAAAAAATCTGAAAAAAAAATTAACAAACACCAAAATAGTAATTTAATGCCATTTTTAATACATCCCACTTTAATACCCCCCAGCAACTGCATCAGGTTTTCCCTTTAAATCTTAAAGGGGACCCAAACCTTTGAAAATTCATGCAGGGTTTTCCTTAAATTATATATCATTTTAAATATGGAACACAGGATAGAAACTCATTAAAGTTTAATGATTAAACCACATTGCCATAGAAGGGAGATTACTGGCTTACAACGTACAATTCACTTGTTGGCTGCCATTATAGCTATTTTTAGGAAAGTTTTGAGGTATCCCCCTAAAATTTCCTTCATGTGTGTCGATGGTTGCTCTAAAGTCTCTTTAATTCTTAGCAGATAACAAAAACAGCTGATACCCATAATTGCTTCATTAGAAAAATAATGTTCTTCTGTTTCTATTGCATGAGAAATATCTCAAAGAGCCGTCACATCTTGAGCTTGAAAGTTCATTCTTGACCTCGGAAACAGCAGTTGAATATATTTGCCTAAAAGCTTTCAACCACATCTTCTGGTCTGTAGCTATACCGACGAAAAGTAAATGCACTGTAAGTCGTATATATATCCCACAAAATCAATTAGTCTGTAATCCACATAATTGTGAACCAGGAAGTATAACGAGTGACAAACGGCATGTAGGGAGGAGGTCAGGGTGGATTGGTGGGTCAGAAGACACCAGATTTTCCCCAGGAGACTGGTATTCGTACCCCGTACCAGAAGTCAACGTGGATTTATTTGTCACGTAACTTCCATACTTAACTTACGCCACTTCCGGAGTTATTTTAATCAAAACCAGGATTTTTTTCTTAAACCTAACTAAGTAGTTTTGTTGCCTAAACCTAACCAAGTTGTTTCCTGTGAAGACAGAAGTTTATTTTGAAAAGACTGGAGTTGAAATTGGCACGTGCGTCACATGTTGCTGGACATTCGTAGGAAAACGCGCGAAAAATGAGTATTAACTTTCCGTCAGATATCTTACGAACCGTTGGATGAGGATACGTTGATGCTCGACTTCTTCGGTAGATGGAGCTGCTCTGTTGTCATGGAGATTGTTGTCACGGGACTTAAATTCCATTCTCAGGTCACATGACAACAGGTGATCACATCTTATCTTTAATTAATCAGTTTTCTAACGACATTAGAAAAACGCAATAAACTCAATTAGTCTTCACGTCTCAATGTGTTTTGAGATGATTTTTATCAAAGTTCTAGTCTTATCATCAGTCTTTGCCTTCTTCACACATGTAATTCATAAAACCAAGAAGGATCCAAGATGCCACAAACATCAAGGCATGATTTGGCAGTGACTCTCTCTCTCTCTCTCTCTCTCTCTCTCTCTCTCTCTCTTTCTTTCTGGTCAGAGCACTCATGCACTTCATGACAGATGAGGTGAAGTGGAGGGGGGGAAAAAATCCCAAAACTGAATATTCCCCTCACTGTAATCGTTTCAATCTGTTCTGCCAGAACAGATTGTGGTATTTTGCTTCCCTGTTGGAGTGCTGTATATATCTCCTCTCTCCCTCTCTTATTTCCCCTCTCCCTCTCCCCTTTTCCCATTATTGCAATATGGCACTCTCCATTTCATTGTCAGTCTGGGCAGCGCTGCTGTAGCATGGACTCGTTACATTGTGCCTAAAGCCCGCTGACCACCTCCCTTGTGAAGGCTTATGATCATCCATCATGGATAAAACATTACGCTACACCTATGTGGCCACCAGTTCCTGCTTTAACTGGAAATTGGGAGGATAAGCACAGAAAATATGCCACTAAAATTGGCCACCTCGTATCAAAATGAAACACTTAAGGAAAGCTCTACCCTATTTGTCAGGTCAAATTGAATGCATTTTTCTGGACTGCGAGAGCGCGGAGCATGCAAGATTAGGTGCTGCTTCTTGTTCTGAATTTTCCGGTGATCCCCGAGCCCCATTTAAGGAGTTGCAGTCCCTGTTGATTGAGAGAGCCCCTTTAAGTGGCCATGGCAATTCCAACAACAACAGTCGACCTCCTCTGGCAGGAAGAAGGCCCTTAACCACAAGAGCTGGGTCTAGAGGGGGGGAGGTGGGAGGTGGGCCAGGAGGAAGGCAGCTTGCGGTCGTACATCTTGGGAAGGCTGCATGTGTTGCCCAGACAGCCCCTTAAGTGACTTCACCTCATCTCAATGGTGCTCATTACGAGCGATAGAAAGCCATCCATTCAGGGCAGCGGTATAAAACAAACCAACTCCATCTGGAGAGAGGACAAGAGGGTGTCAACATGGGCTCACAAAATTGATTGGTTTCTGTACAATACTGTGAATGGTAGAGGGTTGTACTTCTCATCATTTTTACACACTTCACTCCTTGCTGTCACAATTACTGCAGCATATTTCGTATTTGAATGTATCAGCGGGGTTCCCACCAACTCTCTAAATATTTACTCATAAAACAGAAAAAAACTCAAGTGCCTCCACAGTTGCCCTCTTTAAACATATTTCAATGGATATAACTCAAAGCGGGGCACCATGGCAAAATCCAGACAGCATCGAGTATTCGTTTTGAAGCCCATGTTTACGCTGCTCGGTCTGGTAGCCTAGCGTCTCCAAGCAGCGGGCTCCTGCTGGGATGTTAAGGAAGGCTCTGCCTTCACATGATGGAGTCTAACAGAGAGGAGGGGAAGATGGACAGAGAACTCTTGAGACTGCATTATCTTCTACTGTCAAATTCGTTTGAAATGCCAATTTTGACAAATTACACCTTCCTCCAACCTAATATCTCTCTGTAAATGCCTTTTTCTCTTTCAAGTTTTGCGCTTGAATGTACACGTGCGGCTTTGGAGTGCAGGAACTGTCCATATTTAGCAAATGAAGCGGAGATAAAATCACTCACGCCTGCCTGTGAAATAAGCACGAAGGCAGAATTGTGCCTGTGAACTGTAGCAGGGTGAAGAGATTTATCCAACCAAGAGCTGTTGGGCGTAATGGCTTTGATTTGAATTTCTATCCCTTTCATTAGAAACCCATTGACATTTCAAGCACACCTGTATGCTATTGTCACTGGCTAACCTTTAAAAAGAAGAGTGATGTGTCTTTCCTGAAGAGACAAAAGCCCAGAAACAAATACTGTCAGGTTGACACACTCCTTCCCTTTAGTCTGCTTTACAACTCACTCTGGTTTAAAACCGACTAAACCAACTAATGAGAAAAAATCACAAAAGAAAGCAGAAAATTGAAGGGTTTGTTGGCGGGTTTGATGTGCCTGCAGTCACGAAGACATTCAGGTATGTTGGATGCTTCAAAGCAACATCATTCCATCAACCATACATATACAACATGAGAGTTTTACTACATACTGCATAATAAATCGAGCTCTTATGGTCCCAAAAGACCTGCAGGAGATAGATAAAATGTAAGCTCTTTAACTTTGATGTAACTAAATCAACATTGCAAACGGGGGTCGGCCATATTTGGTTTGATGCCATGGTATAGTGGAAGTATGTTTAGCATATCCTGTCAATATTTTCCTTAATGTAAGCATTTTTTATCTGTTCAAAACCTCAAAGTGAGATTTGCCAAGTATATAATACTCTTATCAACATGGGAGTGGGCAAATATGCGGCTTCATGCAAATGTATGTATATATTTATTATTGGAAATCAATTAATAACACAAAACAATGACTGATATTGTCCAGAAACCCTCACAGGTACTGCATTTAGAATAGAAAAATATGCTCAAATCATAACATAGGAAACTGCAGCCCAACAGGCAACAACAGCTGTCAGTGTGTCAGTGTGCTGACTTGACTATGACTTGCCCCACACTGCATGTGATTATTATTAAGTGGGCATGTCTGTAAAGGGGAGACATTATTCACATATCTTGAGGTCAGAGGTTAAGGGACCCCTTTGAAAATGGCCATGCCAGTTTTTCTTTGCCAAAATTTAGCGTAAGTTTGAAGCGTTATTTATCCACCTTCACGACAAGCTAGTATGACACTAGCATTAAAACTGAACCGGCTACAACCTAAAATTCGCAAGTTGCGTTACTGCGTTAAAGTAAATAGTGACGCTAAAACGAATTTGTGTTAACACATTATTATCGTGCTGACTTTGACAGCCTTAATATAAATACTTATTCTTTATAGACTAAGTTTTGGGGTAAAATAGACCCTTATGAAAGCTGACTGTTCCCGTTGAAATATGAATCAATCTAGCAGTTTTTCGGAGATGCACCTGCAGAGAATTTGACCTCTTTTGAGCTCATGTTGCTTTGAAAACTCATATATCAAAGTGATGACTGCCAGATCTGCATTTAACATAATGGGACCCACCTTTGTTGCACTGTTTCTACATGTGATGGAGTTACTTAAGTTACCTTTCCCTTATTTGTCTCTCTCCCCCATCTGGTGAACACATTTCAAATAGCACATTTTAACTCATGACATCTGATAAAACAGTACACACCCTATCAATTATCATTAGGGTTACGTTTCAGTTTAGCAGAAAAGGGAAAAGCCCACACGCCCACACACTGCCTTCTTCTTTCCAATTCTTTATTTTATGTAGATTGATAACATTTTCCCATTTGCACACTTGCTAGTAAAACATTTGTGGATGTATGTAGATATCTCTGGTTAGAATGATACAACTAAATCAGTAGTGATTTAAGCTCTATCTCTCATATTTCATCATTTACTATATTCACATTCACATTCTGGCCCACATCTCCATGACCCATTTTGATCAATATTTCATATGCCATGTTCCATATCCACTGTTTTAGTGCTTACTTAGATGCTGCTACCGCATTGTGCATACGTTTGCTTTTTGCTCTTTGATTTATTTGTATCTTTATCTTTTATTATTTCCTTTGTTGTGTTTTCCTTATTTTTTTTTAGATTTCCACTATACACAGTCTATGGAAACGACAACTAAGCACTGCACACATCGGGCCTCATGCTTACATTTCTTTTATATTTTCTCTTAATTTTCTTCTTCAAAGAGCAGTATGTAAGCCCAGAATATCTTTTTGTAATCCTAATTAGGATCAATGGACCAATATTATTTCTTCAGCCCACTAATTTAATAATCCAATCATTGTAATTACTGTAAAACATATAATAATCAAAATGTAATTATACGATATTCATGAGGTTTTTTTAATGTTCCTCAAATTTAAAACGTATGTTTCCTTACGTTGGACAAAAAATGTCTAGATTGTAAACAAGATGTTTTTTCTTAACTTAGTAAGAGTGCTTTCGGCCACTCGTAAAATGTTCTCTTACCTAAGAGAAGAACAAACATAAGAAATCATTGGTGAATCCCAGAAATCAATGGGTACTAACAAAATAAGAACAAATCCTGGATAGGAACAAAAATAAGAGAAACTTTGTTTGTATATCGCTTCCTGCATGAGGCCCATTATATATGTGATGAATAAAACTTTGAATCTTAAAAATTCTTGTATCTTGTATGTGACAACCAAACACCAAGCAAAGACCTGTTTGGATCAAATTAACTCCATCTCCTGCTTCACTCAATTCATAGAGTCCAATACCTTTCAAGAGAATCTGACATTAAATTTGTCTCCTTTGAGAGCAAACCTCCAGACGGTGGTCAGTATCGAGGATTTGTAAGTAATCTAACAAAATCC
Source organism: Sebastiscus albofasciatus (assembly GCA_916701655.1). Taxonomy (NCBI): domain Eukaryota; kingdom Metazoa; phylum Chordata; class Actinopteri; order Perciformes; family Sebastidae; genus Sebastiscus; species Sebastiscus albofasciatus. The sequence goes on along the minus strand of CAKAOI010025967.1, from coordinate 36,492 downwards.
ACACCATTAAGAGCTCAGACTGTCAGAGATCCCAGTTTATGTGGTCACAAATCTGCTCCTCTGCTCTCTCCATCCTCGTCCTCTCTGTGACTTCTGACGTCAATCAAGCCGCCGGTTTCAGCGGGCTCGACTGTGCGCCGCGATATTTCAGCGGCACACTGAGAGCTAATTAGAACAATGATTACCAGCACCCAGGAAAAGAGTGTAGACAGGGAAAGAAAGTGCTGACATGTGTGAGGTGAGCCGTGCCAGGCTCTGAAAATGTGCCCAGGCAAGCACATGTATGACGGGGGTGTCCGGCTGCTTCCTGCTGAAGTAAGTTATGTGCTGTGCAGTGGCAGGTGAGAATGCTCCATGAGACCATGTGCTGCTGCCATCTTTAGCCCGGGGTTTGGGCCAGGTACACAGCAGCTGTTTGTCTCCGTGGGCAAATAACCGCCACACAAATGTACACAAATGCACACCCATGCATGTCGGTTAAATGTGTCAGATAACAGGAAATATCACTGCTGTCTCAGGATTGAAATGTCATCCCATTTCTTGAGGGTAATTTAAACTGTTAAATTTAAATATGCAGCCATAGACACAAACACATGGACCACACACACATGTAGTGACACACATTAAGTCGCCACCGCCACTGCGTTGACCATAACTGTCCAATCTAGGGTTGGTAATCTTCTTCAAAATCATTTTTGTTATATTTCTCATTACATCCTGACCGCATTCAATAAATCAAATGCTCTGACAAAAAAAAAGAAAAAGAATCTGGTATCTGTGGCGGTCGCAGGACTGTAATAAGCCCATCCAATCATTTCATTCAGCCTAAATGAAATGATTGGACGGGCTACCTGCCTGTCTACCTGCCTGCCTGCACGCACTTTGCCTGTGCAATCATTGCGTGTCACTAGAGTCGTCCACAAGCTGCTAGCTTGACAGCTGTGAGTACTAACAATGGGCCTCATGCAGGAACATTTCCGTATTCTTGTCTTGACTTTCTCTTACTTTTTTTTGTACCGCGGGCGCGTACGAGTGTGCCACATCAGATTCAGGAAACGCTCCTACCTTCAGATAACAGTGTAAATGACCTGCGTAAACATGATGAATACCATCTGTGCGTAAATGAGCATGGGTTCATGAGAATTGTAAATTAGCATAATTAATGCCCCAATGATACCATATAAGGCTACGCGTCCTGCCCCATTCATCTGTCTCTGTCAATATATATCAGCACGCTGTCTAAAGACGTGATCTCTACCAAGGGCCTGATGTGCAGCATCCAAAAGAAGTATGTAAGCAATGACGCGCCTGGTTACACTTCCTGTTGACCTTATTATATACAGAGACAAATTAATCTTTAATTTGTGCATAATTTAAGTCGTTTTGCAGTTTGAGATGTTCATATTGATATTGTACAATAGCATCAATGGCCAATTCAAATTAATGCTGATATCATTAGGCTATATGAGCACATTTAGAATTGTTATATATTATATATTATATTTCGAATTGCAGAGTCAAACAGGACAATGTCAATATAATTCTGAGGTGTAATTTGTATAGCATTTTTTTATTTATTCATTTATTTCATTGTTTGTAATGAAATATGCAGCCCATTAGTAAAAAACCATAGGTTTGGATTACAGAAGTCTAATTGTACATAACTCCTATGACAGGTCTGGACTACTCGGAAATTGTGTTCGTACCTAAGAGAAAATTCAAAATACGAGAAAATAGGTGAATGCGACAAATTCTCCAAAATCACTCGTACAATCTACATAAGAACGAATCTGTTCTTATGAGTGGTTATTGCACGAGGCCCATTAGCCATGTTTGTAGTTTATGTTCATAATGATAATTTTGGGGGAGTGGCTTTGGAGGGAGGACTGAAAGGACGGATCGTCAGTGTTGCTGACTTGGTGTCTTTCTCGCTAGATTTAGGGACTTTTTGAGCTAGTGCTGCTAGCTACTTTCATTGGCAACACTGGGCTGCGTTTTCCGGTTGGATACATTTTTAAATCTAGCGTACTCTTGCTAGTGTTTTAAGATTACCGACCCTAGCTTTAATGGCCAGTTAATTGAACTTTGCATTGTAATTTAGCATTGGATCTGCTCTTTGGTGTTCAGTGGATGAGGTGATATTTCATTCAGAGTGTAAATAATCCTCAGGATGCACCAAATGCCACGCAAAAGACTGTTCATCCGGCTCTGCTATGAGCTGAGCCTCGTGCCTCTTAATCTGGATCTAAATAAGATCAGGATCGGGATCATGCTGGGATCACATTCAACTCGATGCCAGTATTGGTAATCCACACCAATCATTTGAACAGTAGAGCTGATTTGGTGATATTATTGGATATTGTTTGTGGTAATATTAAAGAGATGGATGTTTATGATTAAATAATGTGTCATCTAATTAGTAATTTGATATAACAGTGAGAAAATAGCTGTATGTGTAGATTTCATTTTAATCTGCTGCAATTTTTCCCCTCCACTCACTAAACTAATAACGGCAACACCAGTTTCGTACATCCTCGCAGTCCTTTGAACACACACACACACACACACACACACATCCATGCGACTTAATGACGCCTGAAAATATTATACTGTACATATGGCTGCTGCTTTTAAAAAGAGTTCAAAATATTTAGAAACGTTTGAAATATTACGCTCAACAGCTGCCTCAAGTGCAAGTTAATCCACCGTCCTTTCCGTGCAGTAATCTAATGGCCATTTCCTCGACTGCATGGTTGCCATTACTTGATTCATGATGTGAATATCTCTTTAATGTTGCAGATTGGAGATTTGGTATGACCTTGTTCTTTAATCTGGAAGAAATATGTTCCCAGAACGCAGGCTGTGGGAAAAAAAACACACTGTTAAAGAATTAGAAGCGGGTTTGAGCCCAGCTGTGTGCACGTACATAATATAATTGGCCCATGGATGTGAACTGACTTTAACAGGCAGGTCTGCTGTGGAATATATTGCTTCATTATAAAGAGCAGAGCCTATTGTAAAAAGCTGTGGTGGGGTTTCATGTAGTGTTGGAATAAATGTTCTAGTTTCATATCTGCGGACTGGAGATGTGTCTTGTAGGGGAACAAATGTTGGTCATTACATTATAATGGTAGGTCATGTAAACCTAGCTACCATGATAATCTATCAGACTGTGCTGTAGGTTGGCTATAATGTGGGTTTTAAATGTGCCATTATCTGAATATCATACATTTATGCAACATATACAGAGAATATTGTGACTTCTCCTGTGTAATCTAACATTTGCAGCAAACAATGTACAATATATTACTTGCTTTTAGTTTGAAAACACATTGTTATTTTCAAAAATGATTTGCTGAGACAAAAATACAACATATAATTGATTATTGTTAACATTATAAGTTACCCTCCAACCTTTGCTACAATACATGAATATTTTTAAAGACACGGTGTTGCAGTGGTTAGCACTGTTGCCTCCCAGCAAGAAGGTCCCAGTGTTTTGAGCCCCGGTCTGGGTAGGGCCTTTCTGTGTGGAATTTGCATTTTCTCCCTGTCTTTGCATGATTTCCTCACATCACCAAAACATGGGGAATACATGTTTTGGTGATGTGAGGGGGGCTATGTGAATGAGGGAGTTGCATCAGGAAGGGCATCCAGCGTAAAACCTATGCCAAATCAAATATGCGGATTATAAAATCAGACCTCAGAAAAGGGAGCAGCCAAAAGACGAAGGAAAAGATGATCTGAATATCATACATTTATGGAACATATAGAGATCATTTTATGACTTAAATTGTCAAGATTTGCAGCAGAAAATGTACAATATTAGTTGCTTTTGGTTTGAAAACATAAACTTTATTTCAAAAAATTATTTTCTGAGAGAAAAGTACAACATATTATTGGTTAGTGTTAACACCCTACAACCTTTGCCACAAAATACCTTTTTTTTTATGAAGATTTTTTCCTTTTTACAAAACAAAAAACAAAAGCAGACTAATTGACATGATTGAATCACATAATTGAACAGAATAAAACAAACAAACAAACTGCCAGGTCACAGAACAAGTGCACATGTGCATGTCAATCCATAGAACAACTGAAATGTGGATTGAGGATCAGAAATATTCCAGATAGAGTCCATGGAACCAAGACCAAAATACCAAGGTTTTTAAAGATCTTTTCATGATGAATTTCAAGAAGCAGGAGTTTTCCGAGAGGGATCAAATCCTTGGTGTGTAAATCCCAAGTACTCATGTAAAACACATCTTATCTTAACCTAGATTCTTAAATCTTTGACAACTAGTGTGGAAAAACTAAAACAGATATGATATCATGTCTTATAAGACTTGTCAATCTTGACAATCTGACCAGATCCTCAAAATTCACATTCAATTCTGAGGTTACTCAAGCCCAACAGGTAACAACAGCTGTCAGTGTGTCAGTATGCTGACTTGACTATGACTTGCCCCAAACTGCATGTGATTATCATAAAGTGGACTTGTCTGTGAAGGGGAGACTCGTAGGTACCAAGAGAACCCATGTTCATTCACATATCTTGAGGTCAGAGGTCAAGGGACCCCTTTGAAAATGGCCATGACAGCTATTCCTCGCCAAAATTTTGTGTACGGTTGGAGCATTATATGATACAAGTTGCATTAACGAGTTAAAGAAATTGGTGCCGTTAAAACAAATTTGCATTAACACGTTATACTTCTACGACCATACTAAATAGCCCTGAAAAGATAAACCCCAGTCTGAACCAATTATGTCTGTTGCTCATTATTTATCTTATAGATCCAAAATGTTACTCACTTGCATGCATTAAATACTAATTTGATTAGAAGTGCATTGATTTATTGTTGTATTCATTCACTCACTCATAATTAGTCTGTCTGACCCCTACTGCCCTATAGGAAGCATGGTATAGTGTTTACAGATGACACACTGAGTCATGCATGCGTTCATGCTGAACTCTCAAGGTTCAAGGTTCTTTATTTGTCATTTGTCAATTCCAGAAAAGCAGTTATTGGCAATGACAATCTTTTGGTTCCTTCAACAATACTCATAAAGTATGTATATATAAAAGGGGAAATCACACAAGTAAAAGTACAAGCAAAATGATAATCTAAGGCATAATAAAGTGCAGTTAAAAAAAATATAAACATAAGTAAATATAAAATTGTAATGTAAATGTAAATTTGTAATTTAGTTGATGACAGTATTTCAGATGGGAAAACTGAATGTAAAAAAAGGATGTAGTATGTAGCATGTGTCTGTAGTGCTGTGTGCATTGTAGTTTCCTTAGCATGCGTTCAGGGCTAATAACAAGGATACCAAATTTGTACGAACTGGGTTGAAGGATTTTCTCAGACGTCTAGTCCTTGACAGCAGCTAAAGAGTCACAAATAATCACAAATCACTGGAAGAATAAAGTTTACCCAAGGGATATGACTATATTTGTAACAGAATGAAAAGAGCTGAGAAATAAGATGACAACGGTATAAAGAAAAAATATGGTTGGACCAAGAGGTGAGCCTTGAGGCACACCATGCAATCACTGAAGCCGAAAGAAAAGAAAGTGTCATTAATTGAGAGTGAAAATGTTTGACAGTTCAAATGAGAACAGGTCCAGAGACACCAAACAAAAAAGAGGCTCTGTCATGCCCATGGGGGGAAATGTTCATGATTAATATGTCATGGATTACTCAAACCAGTGGGGGGAGCTGTTCTATGTGTCTGAGTGTTTTATTGGATAAAACAGCAGTGTTGGGATATCACTCGTTTCCCAAAAGGCCACCCTTCCCTTTACCCTTCTCCCTTAAGCCTAGTCACAAGCTGAAAGGGAACACAGTGCATGTTTTCTTTGCTTTCATAATTCTGCTCCATTTAACTACAAACAACGTTTTATAGCCTACCAACAAATACACAGCCCTCTCCAAAGAGGGGAGTGATGCAAATGTCACCTTGGTTGAATACTTTTTAATCCCCTATCCTAAAAAAAAACAAGGTTATTTACTTGATCCCCTCCTTCATCCCCTGTCCTATAACAATACACACCATCCCCGGAGTTATTTTAAGCAAGTTGATCTGAAACTTAATGGACTTAATCCCATCTTCTGATTTCCAGCCACCACATGACATCATCTTTTGGAGTTACAGATGTTGACCTCTGCCTGTGTTTGGATTTCTGTGAACATTATTCTAAACAGGAAGAAATGTTCCCGTTATTTGGGCTATGTATAAACTTCTTATGGAACAGCTGCAATAGGCATGTATCACTGCATCACTACTTGCTCTAAGTCTACTGTATGAGAGCTGTTTAAGCACAGGATTAGGCTATAAGAGACTGTGGTTCACTAGATTCACGGCTATTGAACTCACGACTACTGGATATAGAGGACTCTTGTGGCATGAATTAATATCATGTTTTACTGCTTTTCCACTGAATCTCAGTCTATGTCCCCTTGAGGACCGTGACTCAATTGCAGTAGAGGGTAAATCCACTTAAATTCAGTTTATCCACATTTTTATTTGCTAAACATAGTGCCATACATCAACTTTTATGGCTCCGATTTATAGCATACACTACACAGCATTAAACTATGTCAAAAAAGATGCCAGTAAGTAAATGATGATATAGCTTAACAGTCCAGGAGTAAAGTATGGGCTACAGTTCACATCTTTTCTGAAATTTTAATTCAGTTTTTTTATTGGCAGAACATTTTGAGTCAGCTCACCATCTAATTTATCACAACATTAACATAGAGATGGGACACATTAGTGTCAGGTGAGTTTTAAGATGAAAAGCCCATGGTTTCTAGGCAACCATGTAAAAAAAGTAAAGCTGCAATAGCAATGTTATACTGTCATTAATACTGCATTTATACTATACATTCAAAAAATATTCTTTTTTATTTCTTATTTATATCTTTCTGGCATTTATATTTAACTTACTTAATAGATCCCACTTCTCAGCATTTTGTATTTACTTATTTGCACTGTGGTTATTTGGTATATATTGCACGTCTTAATGCAAATATTTGTACATATTCTCATTTTATTATTTTTAATTTAGTACTTACATTTCTTTACATACATTGTTTATCTTGTAGCATTGTGTACAGAATTTACAGGTTACATATTCCTTTATTTTTATCTTCTTACATTTATTTATGTTTATACAGGAGCAACTGTAACACACCAATTTCCCCCCAGGGATCGATAAAGTATTTCTGTTTCTGATTCTGTTTGAATATAGGGGCAGAAAACTCTACAGCAATGAGCCTTTAACATTAGCCTGTCAAGTTATCACTAACCTGTTAGCAAACAACTGTCCTCTTACAGATCTAATAGAAACAGCAACCTTGGCAAACACACTTTGCAGTCCTCTTTCTCATTATTTGATTGTAGGCAAGAAAACAATTCTTCACCGTTCAACTTTCTGCGGTTTTGCAGGGCAGATAGCCTACGTTTAGCTTGTGCTTGTGCCTGTCACATAATTACAACTTTTACATTTGAGATTTGTTTTGAGGTTTGCATTGATGATTAGCAACATTTGAGTCACGGACTGCACCTTTTCCCTAGCATCTTTTTCTCTCCAAAGATAAATAGACTAGCTATAAGCCAAATGCTTTGCTGTAGCTTTTTGGTTTATAATGACTTGTAGACTAATAATTTGAAGTTTGGTGAGTTTTAACACTTTATTAGATTCAAGAAACATAAATGAAACATAACTATATCAGTATACAAACATACACAAGAAGACGAAGAAAATAAATATTAACAGAAAATAAAATTAAAGTACAAATAAATAAATATGAATACAGATAAAAATATATTAAAATAAATATATACAATAAAATTAAAATATAAAAAATAATGTGTCACCTAGCTAGTAGTTTTGGACTCTATACTTCAACCAAACAAAAAATGGAACTGGCCATTTGCTTGTCTTATACTAAGACTCAAAATGTAAAGTTTTATTATTATGTTAATTGTGTTTTATTATGTTATATTAATCTCTATTGCATCATACTTACAAGGAGATGTGCCATTTCCGGCTGCCATCTTTGTTTGGTTTAAGAAAGAAGAGTGAGTCGCACCAAGTTACGTATAGCCTAAATCTCATTTATTGTCAAAAGTCAGAATATTTGTCATTCGAGTTGAGTAGAAAAGTATTTTGAGGGTCTGTAAATGTTTTCAAAAGTGTACAAACTACCTTTGAAGGTTTTCAGTTTGTATTTATCTATCAAATAAGATAGCTAGCTTTGTACATTAGCTAATTTGAATGCTAGTGAACGTTAGCTACTCACCAGTTCAAAAGTTTCAAACATAAAAAAAAAATGATGTTGTGAGAGGCACAAACTAATGAGCCACATATAGAATAGTTATAGTTTTGATGAGTCAAAAAACAAAATAGTGAGTAAACTAACAAAAAGAACCTGTCACAAACAGTTATTTAACTCAATGTTAATATCACATAGCTATTTGCATTAACGTTAGCTTTTATTGAGACACAACTTGTGGAAATACCTTAGATGTGTTTTGGACCTTAAAGGTCCCATATTGTAAAAAGTGCGATTTTCATGTCTTTTATATTATAAAGCAGGTTTAAAGGGACTATTTGTAACTTTCAGAAATGCTCGTTAACAGCAACACCTGTGGCCGTTAAGTCAACGAAAGTCAGCGTCGGGCTCGCGCTTGATCGCTCTAAATATACCTGGACGAGCATCGCTCAACACAGTGAGGCGATACACGTCAGCTAAAACCACAATATCACTCTATATTTCAGCTGCTTGGCAGTAATGTTAGCTGACCAGACGAAGGTCTCTCCATGAATCACTGCTGATCCTAGTGTTGACTTTTCCTGCCTCAGCCTCAGGCAGCGGTGCTCTGCAGAGTAACGTCTCGTCTCTGCCCGCAGCCGGAGAGAGCAGGAAGACACCAGTACCCGGTCGGTAACGAGACAATAACGTGTCTCTCTGCAGAGTCCTGTCACTTCACAAGACACTTGAAAGCTCTGTTGGTCTGGAGGAGCTGCAGCAGTTATTTCTGCACAAACGTCCACTGTACATACACTAGATATTATCAGAGCTAAACTAACTCTTCTGCAGTGTGTAGTGAGCGCGCATAACTTTGAGGTTTTGGTGCTTCTGTGTAGTTTGTGTTGGAGTCTGATGGTACGTTTCCACAGGGTGTCTGAACAGCGTAGCCACACGCGAGCGCGCATATGCGAGCGCGCATGGGAAACCGACCTAGGTGATTTATACGTGTAAAAAGTTACAAACAGTCCCTTTAACCTATCAAAAGGCTCAATATACGGAGAAATACCCACAGCCCGTATTCAGAAATTGTGTGTTTGAAACAAGCCGTTAGCATTTCTTTCCATTTGTGATGTCACAAATATACAATATTTAGACCATTTCACAGTTTTAAACAAACATTCTAAATGTGTCCCAGTTTATTTCCTTTTGCAGTGTATGTAAATAACATCAGCTGATAGGAAGTAAACATGGACCTAAGCTGTTGCCTAGCAACGCAATTCCATTGAAATGCACTTAAACGCAGTGTTTCAGACAGAGCATGACTACAGGCATATTCAAGCAGACAGTATGACGAAAATAAAGGGGTTTTTTTTACATTAAAGCATGTAAACATGTTCTAGTAGAAACACAAAATACAAGTATGAACCTGAAAAAGAGCACAATATGGGACCTTTAAGTCAGCATTAACTTCTATTTCTGCTATGAAGTGGGTTGAATTTGCGCATGATTTCAGCACACCTGGCTGTGTAAAGATGAGGTGTTTCCTTTTGGATTGAAATCCCACACCATATTTTAGTTTTTGCCTGAGCAACAGAGAGGCGGCCAGGATCCAAACTTCCGTGTGAGTCCACACCCTGTTTTCCGGGGAGCCGGTGGAGATCCAGCCCTTCAACACGCTGCTCTCTTACGTCCCGTCCGTGAGCAGCGAGCAGCGAGCAGCGAGCTGGCCGCGGCGGAGATTTCTCCTTCTGGACGGATCTTATCTTTTCTCCAACTGAGAGCTCTTTCTAGTCTTTTCCGCGCCTGACACATATCGGAGTAGTAAAGTCGGCTCGTCGGTGCTCAGTCGCCGGTAAATCTGTGTGTCTCTGCTCTGCGCCTCCGTGGCTATGGATTGATTTCAGTGTTTCTTCTTCTCCGACCTCTGCCTCGACCAAGTTGAGAAAACAGTCTCTCTAACCTGCGGCTCTCTCTCTCTCTCTCTCTCCAGCTACATGTTTTAAAAGTACCTGACTCCGGATGTTTCTGCACATTTTGGGACTTTGAACTTTTTTTTTCTCCTGCTTGTGCATTTTGCAGGAGGTTGGCCAGGGGATTGTAAGGATTTCTTTTTTTTGTAGACGCTTCTTCTCCGGGGTTCCTGAAGCCTGCAAAGATTTATTTGTGAAAAGTGATGGCCGAGCGGGGAGCTCTGTCGCTCCTCTCTCTCCTCTGTCTCACCTTTCTCTACACGGAGACCACCGCGGCCAAGCATGTCGACAAAGGTAAAAGCCTTTCATTAACACACTGCTTCTTCTTCTCTATGTCTGTGTGCGTCTTTACGCACCGATTGGAGAAACTTACACACATTGTATCACGAGTTGTAACAAAATGAAACACAAGGAATGCAAGCTCTGGAAATCAGACATGGAGCTAGGTAGCTAATTCTGCTGTGTTTAGGGTCAGCTACTCTTTCACCATTTACACAACTTTAAAAGTGGGTTACTTCTCCATAGCAGGCACACTATTTACTCCAGGACCAGCCCTGTTGGAAGCAGAAAAGCAACACGCTTTTTCCACTCCGTCCTTTTGTCTGTTGCATGGAGGCTGTTGAGGCAGAAGAACTGCTGAGAGGTTTCTCTGTTTGTCTTTCAGATGATTCACACACATGCAGTGGAGTCTTTGGCTGCTGTGCATTTGAAAAGGCTATATAATAACACATGTTGTCTGTTGAGTTGAAATCTACCTGTGTGTTTGAGTAGCTCTATGGTGATCATGGAAATGCAAAAGGATGGCAGGAACTTGAATCAGAAAAATCCAGAGTCATTAGTGCTCACTGTCAGGTAATAAGCTAGCATCATCAGTCCAGCAGACATCTCATTACCTCGGCGTCAATACATGTTTAGCTGATGGATAAACAGACCCCCAAATTCATTTGCTTCTGTTAATTGTTTTCAAGTGAGAGCATTGCAGTTGCGGTCTTATTCCAACTGGTGGTATTCTGTAGTGAAATATTTCACTATTAAAGGGGATTTCTGTGATATTGGAGGTATTGATCAGAGTCTCACCACAATCTGTTAGAAGCACTCCAAAGCCATGAGATAAATTGGAGAGCCATTAGGGCTGCACGATTCTGGCTAAAAATGATAATCACAATTATTTTGATCAATATTGATATCGCAATTATTTATCACGATTTCATTGATTTATCACAATCACATATTTTGATTGCACTTTCACATCAAAATAAACAGAGCACTGTTTTCACTTCCATGCTGTGCTACATTCCTGTTAATGTACAAATTAGGGCTGCACGATGTTGGAAAAAAACTTGCCATTGCAATATTTTTTTCGGCTCTATATATATTGCGATATGAAAAAAATACAGGAATATTCACCCTACCCCTTTTATTAGCTACATTTAAAAGTTAAATGCTTCAATCTGGTGCACTTTGAGAGCAAAAATTGGTTGTATAGATAATATCTATACCCAAAAGTGAAGCCAAAACATCTCGATCACCGGCTGGTGGCTAGCTGTTAGTTTAGGAAGCGCTTGATTTGATACGCTGCAGCATTTTCTATGAGTAGAACGCACATTTTAAACGTCAATATCACAGGCGCATCATGTTCATTTCATTGTGGGAAGCCAAAATTGTGATCGCAATTAATATTCAATTAAATGTGCAGCCCTAAGAGCCATGAGGAAAAAATGTCTTTCCCAGCAGTCGTTGGAGTGCACAGCTCCAGTCCCTATCACATACCCCATCGTGACAGAGTCACATCTTTATCATTTAAGCTGTTATCAAACACAGCAGCATGTGGTCTGGAAAATTGTGAATGTAACTTGTGCAACATGGCCCAGTTTTTTTTTTTTTCATCATTCTCATAATATGCAAAATAGTTGTGTCAAAAAAAGCCTTTGAAACATGGTTGTTTGTTTGAAAAAAAAATGAATGTGCATAGAAGACAGGCCTTGGAGTGACAGGCCTGTGCTAGCTGTTGGGCTCTCTTGCGTGTGGAGCCTGATGAAAGACCCTCTCCTGCATGAAAAGCGCTCTGCAGTGGTGGAAGGGGAGATAGAGAGAGAGAGAGAAAAAAAGCCCCTCCTTGGCTTTGCTGGAGATCAGTACAAAAGAGAGAGATGGGGGTAGGGTGAAACAGGCCGACTGTCTGGAAAGTAATAAAACCAGGAGATTAAGGGGACCAAGGAGTTCCTTTGGGTGCTTTGATTGATTCCAGAGAATTGGACTGGGACCCACACGCAGAGAGAGTCTCAAATTACTAATTGTGAGGTCCCCTTCTCTGAAAATATCTGTTTATTCAAAACACATTTCTTTGAGGTCCTGACTGTGGCCAGAACTTATCTTCCTCAAAGTTGGCAGCCCTAACTTAAAGAGTTTCAGTCTCACTTACTTCGGAATAACCAGTAAAAGTTTAGCCAAACTACCACTTTTCCCCCCACTTCCTCCTCCGTAGCTCTTAGAACTTTTAAAAAAATGGCTCAAAAAGTTTGCCTTTTGTAGATAAGTCCCTGTCAGAGGAGTGTAAAATCCATTTAGGCTCTATCTTATCTCTGTAATCCTGCTGGGAGGGAATAGTGTGCTGATTGTCTCCCAGCGGACAATGCAAATAACTTGCTGCAATGTGTAAACATTTGGCAACCCTCTCTGCTCCTACAGACCACTCACCCACCAGGGTTTTATCCTCTCAGACCACCTCAGATGCAACATTGCCCAGACTTTATAAACAGCTGTCGTTTTCTTTGGAGCATTTAAGGTCTTTTCTGTGGACTCTGCAGCTAAGAACATAATTTACCACCTCTGTGTTGTTGTGTTTGGAAAGCCCCGGTGGTCCTACATCCCAGTTTGTGGGGAAAAGAAGTTGGAAGGCTTAAAGTTGGATCTTAGTTATCCTGAATTTCAAGAATATTTCACCTTATTTCATAGTGTAATATGTAAGCAAAGTGTAGCAATGGGCTTCCAGGGTTTTTCCTGGCTCAAAATGAAGCGGAGGTGGTACCATCCTGACCTCGAGCCGAACTAGAGCCGGTCGCTACGCAGTGTGTGCACCGTCGTGGAGGAAACGCGCCCGTTAATGGCCGGCCAGCCCACCCGTCGAGAAGTGTAAACGCATTTTCGGTTTATTGTAAAACTATAGCTGCATCTTTTCTACATGTCCACCTCATCTTGTGATGAGTTAAGAGGGGTGGTCATGCAGAATCACCTGCTGTCTCTGCCGTATAGAGTATGCTGTTTACTGATCATTTATTTATAGGCTCCAATCGCTCATAAAGTCCTAATGACCTCCATCCACCAAGAGACGGATAATTGCGCACTTGGCCAAGTGTTTGATTCATCTGTTTCACTAATGAAACCACCCCCATTAGGAAATGCTACTGGTCTGCTATGGATACTGATGTCGAGTCTCCAGTTTGTTGTTGCTTCCTCTGTGTCCTTGTGTAAAAGGCGGCGTGGCGAGGTCAGCTGTTTGAGATCACGGTTGAACACAACAACTCGTTTGTGTCCAAGGTTTATGGGGGTTAAAATGACAGCCATTATTGAAATAATTTGCCCTAACTGTCACAGCAGTTTATCACATGTAATTGGCAGGGGGAAAGGTAGATCAATATCCTCTGAATAGATGGCACCACATCTGTTGTTGCATCTCTTTGGTGATTGGGGGTCAGTGTAATCACCCGCTTTCAGCTTTTAGCTTTCAGCTTTCAGCCAACTATTGTGGCAAAATAATAGAGGACTATAGTGGCTTTTATTTCATCTAACAAGGCTCTTTGCTGATTTGCTCATATATTGCTGTTATTTAAAACAGCAATGTAGGCTGAACTGCAAGATTTATGTAGACGTAGTGCAGTTAAACAATAGTAAGACACCATCATTTACACCATGCAAAGCACATCGTTTGATCCCACGTCTCAACATATCAAACTTTCACGCATCAGCTGTTAGTCTGGAGGTTTAATGTTGGTACACACCAGATTGAATCTACATGAATTCTCTCTCCACACTCCATAAATTTTAATCCAGTATTTTTCTGTATGTTTATTGATTGCTGTTTAGCATGCTGTTTGAAACAGTTTCTCTAACCGGCATTGTTAGACCCCTGTGTATTTGAGACTGGGCTGGCTGGCTGGTTGCTTGTGATAGTGAAGGGAGGGCTGTTTTTGAGTGGAAAGAAGCCAAGGGTCATGGTCTAAAACCCAGAGCGGATCATGGACAAGTCCATGGCTTCTGCTGCCTCCCTTCTAAGATGAAATTGCTTCTATTAGAGCTGCTTCTAGTTGTGTGGTGCAGAGAAACATGACTCAAGTCTGCTTTTCCTGTCTCCACTGAAGCCTCTGATTCTGGGACACATTTAGTGGCCTTTTAAAGCCTTTCTTAGGCCTATATGAAGTATCTCCCACAGTCAGTTATGTGTATTTTTTGTGGTTTTCCAAGATGTAACTTTTCAATTAATTACCATCTTTTTAAATCTTGTAAACCACCTGTAAAACAATCCACAGTTCATTGCACTGGAAATCCATACATTTACCATATTTTCATACAAATATACTGATTTTTGATTGATTTAGATTTTTGTGAAATTAATTTCAACCATATTGCACAGCCTTAAGGCCCAGACACACAAACCCAACATCAAAGAACTAGCGGCGGCGAAGGCCTCTGTTTTGGCCAAAATGTTGCATTCAAACACACCGCAAAGACTACAGCCAACGGCCAGTTAGCACGTACGTTCTGCGCTAATAACTCTCCACACCAGCAGGCGGCGGTAGTCAGTAGCGTATTTGTCATTCAAAAAGGGAAACCGGAAGACCGATGATTGCTGATATACAGTCCTTTGTTATGATACGTACATGAAACAAAACCGCGTTTGCCGACCATTTTCACACCACTCTCACTCACCGCTTAGCTTCATTCGCAGATGGCCATGTTTGGAATGATCAGATGAGATGAAGATGATGAGAAGAGCCTTATGTGTTTTTCCTGTTGACTTTACTTGTTTGCTTGCTTTCCTCACTCCTGTTTCTCTCCTCGTGCACTGATTTGTTTAAGCTAAACAGCCAATCAGAGTGATTTCTTTCACCGACAAGCTCTGCTGCCGGTTCAACATGCTGAATCGGCCAAAAAGCCTGCAACACGGGCAAACTAGAGCCTACGATGCGGGACACAATGCAAAAACTCACACACTCTCCTCTGTGTGCCTATGCTCTCTGGGGTTGTTGTTGAAGGTGGTAGTCGGTGTAAAAAGCACAGAAAACAAATGTTTTTTTCTATCCAGGAATGTTGGAACCAACCTCATGAACCCCATTCAAACACCGGGTTGCAGTTAATTTGAAATTCAATATTCACCACCCAAGCTATTTTAATGGTAAAAAGTTCCAGCTTTTATAGCAGCAGCTCCTCGTCCACCAATTCCATCAATTCTACCAGGACGTTTTGTATGTGCTAGCAGAGAATAAAGGCCTTTCTTTTTTAACACTTACCTCTTCTGCTAATCAATATCCTGGGGGAACCCTGCTCCCTCGACACGGGAAAACCCTTTGATTGAATGTGGTGCAAAAGGGGGTATAGGTGTTGTCCTGAACCATCAGTTTTCTCTGTACTTTGAAAGCAAGCCTATTTGGTGTTATGATTGGTCGGCTCACATCAAGTGCGCTCCTCTTAAAAGCCGAACTTCTTTCAGCCTCAGAGGTTTTCCTGCTGTGACTAAAACGTTGTCAGACGCAGCACCTTTCCAATCCGGCTGCCGTGTGTCTTCTTTGTGTCTGCTGGCCCTTTCATGTCAAAACAAAAAAAGCTTGAAAAACACTCGCTGGGAGTTTGAAAAAAAGTTCAATATTGTCAAGGGGCCATAAAGCTGTCCATACTGCCCTGTGTGATGAGCCATTTGGGACTTTATGGTAACCTGAGGGACGCTACTTCAATAATATTGTCTTTTACTGGAGACATAGCTGGAAACATGCTTGCCTCGCTGATTTCCACTGTTCCATTCGTTTTCTTTTCAAAAATAGAACAACATGCAAAATATCTAATTCACTGTAGTGCTGTTGTGCTCTCCAGGCTGCCCTGTTCTACTGTGATTGAATGATGCTCAGGCTTAATGACCACTGGGAAAGCAGAGTCTTTTCAGTTTCCATGGAGCTGACGCACATTAGCAGCAGTGAGAGCAAAGCATACAAAGAAGACACTGAAATTATGACTACATGACAGTAAGAATCTAGTTTGTTGTCTTTCATTATGCTGCTATGCACTTCAGCTGTAAAGGCCCCAGATGCACCAAACCAACATCAGAGAACTAGCGGCGACGAAATCCGCCTGTTACGTTGCCTGTGTCACGGCTAAAATGTTGCACTCGACCACACCGCAAAGCAGCAAACGGCCGGCTACCTGCGCCTGCGTGAGCTGTAATAACTCTCCCTACCAGCAGGTCGCGGTAGTCCGTATTCGTCATTCAAAAAGGGAAACCAGAAGACCTAGGACGGCGGATATACAAGTCGTTACGACATGTACATGAAACGAAACGCCTTTTGCTGACCATTTTCACACCACTCTCACTCACCACTTAGCTTCATTCCAGATGGCCATGTTGTTGTGAAAATATCCATGTAGTGGAATGATCAGATAAAGATGAAAAATGAAAAGAGCCTTCTCTGTGTGTCCTCTTGACTTTACTTGTTTGCTTGCATTTCTCTCTTCCGTTTTTCTTCTTGTGCACTGATTCGCTTAAAGGCCCTGACGCTGCTGCTAGATCTTTGATGTCGGCTTGGTGTGTCTGGGCCTTAAGCTGAACAGCCAATCGGAGCGAATTCTCACACCCGCAAAAACTAGGGTGACAGAAGCTCACCTACGGCCCCAAACTGTCCGAAAGCCGACCGCCGGCTTGTTGTGTCAGGGCCTTTACATCAGCATTGACACAATCGCCATACGCCACCTGTGGTACCACCCACAACAACCCTAGAGAGCATAAACACACAGAGGAAAGCTTGGAGTACATACCTGTAAGGCTGGGCAATATGGTAATAAGCCTTGCTACAGTCTTGCAGTTACACGAACACAAAGTTGTGTGTGTGTTGGGGCATGGTGTTGGATTTGTAGCACACTTTCTATGAGTGCAGTTACAGACTGTGTCTTGGACATCTGTTAAAGAAGGCAAACTGATAAAATCTTTTCAATTCCTCATCCTGTTACAAGGCATTGCCTTCTGACTAAAACATTTCTTCACCTATTTCTTGAACTATGGGTAGTTTCGTATTGCAGTGGGCTCACCATGTTACATGAAAGGGTTATGTTAAACTAAAACAAATCATTTACCGTCCTGACATGCAAATACTAGCACCGCTGTGTGTACTGAAGCTTTTACCAGAGCAGCACACAAAAAGGCCCAAAAGACTTGTAAGTGAAGGTTGTAGGAGTAGCAAGTACTAGTCTTGCAGCATGACCTGTTCTATAATATTTATGTTCTGCTAGACTGCAATCACAGTTGGTCATGTTCTTCAGGACAGCGTGGCATTGTCCAGTCTTTTACTGCATACAGAGAAACTGCAGTAGTCAAGCTGCCTTGTTTCAGTGCACGTCCTTTATAACTGCAGCATGACGGCAGCAAACGGCAGTGAGGGTATTGATGTTAGATTTAAGTAGTGTACTGCAAGCAAAGAAGTATTTTCCCCTGGCCTGGCATTCAAGCAAAACCTTAAAGGAATGGGCTTTGTGGTCCTTCCAAGGGAATCGTTCTACAAGCACAGCAGGACAGTGAGGACTTTTTTCCCTGAAAATTTTTCCTCAAACTTTTGCTATTTTGGTTCTGCCGAGCTCCTGTCGTGGTGTCTCCTGTCGGTAGTGGCAGCTGCGTAGGATTATGACACATGCAAGCTGTGCTTGTCAGATGAGCCTGGACTAATGAGTGCAAGGCTCGGTTAGACACTGAACTGTTTTTACAGCCCTGGGGGGCATATTACAGACACTTCCTATTAAAATAAGATCAGGCCTTCTTTAAATGTTTGAATTTTCATTTTTAAATCCTCTAACTGTTTTATTTTTGCATTTCTTAATCATGATCTAGTTGACATTCCAGTGATTACTAAGCAGCCAAAGGACAAGGCCGGCTTTGTTAAGTATTTTTGTTTTCGTCAACGGATCCCATAAAATGTCTAAAACCTAACAATGGGAAGTCGAAATAGTTGTTGGTCTGGTTGAAATCAGATCTTGATATTCCAAAGCAGATATACGGCATTTTTGTTGATGCTGTGAAAAATAATGTGGGATGTTTCAGTATTGACAAAGAGATTTTCTACCGAGGCATTATCTCACAATGGCATCTCATAACAGTTACATAAAGCTGAACGATGACAAACGACTGTCATTTTGAGACAATTGTGGAGGAAAAAGATGAAAATCATTAAACACCTTAAGTGTAATAACTTAAACAGAAAGCAGGAGCACTTTAGGATGACAGGTGTGCAGCTCAGGCTTTACCCCTTGAGTGTATATTACACCAAGAACAAATTAGAGTAGCTGACATAACATTTTCTCAATTCCTTCAGATTTTGGCATCTCCTTGCCCAATCAGTTGTTACTCTCAAGAACCTTAAATATAATTAGTGTAATAATGTATATTTGATGTAATTGTGCGGGAGCTGGTTTCGCTCCTGGCAGCAGCCCTTGTCGTAAATTAAGAGAGACTTGTACTGATTAATAATAACCTTCATTCGGTTGAACTGACTGTACCGGCTGGAGTTCCAACATCCTGCAGCTCTCAGACATGAATTCATTCTCTGCCGTCTTCTTGGAGGACGTCCAGGGTGTGATGAATTAACCTGAAAGTCTTTTCCGTGGTGTAGTGCAGTTGTTAAGTAGCTTGTGCTTCAAAGAGAATGCACGCAAACAAGAATCAATGCAACTTTTCCCAATATAATGATTTTTGTTCATTAGAAGTGGCCAATTTGAATCTTGTTATTCCCGACTCAGGATTGTTTTATGGATCCTGTGGCCAACTGTGCTCCAGCAATACAAGTTCAGATTAGGGCTGAACTATTTCAGTCACTAAATTAATAACACATTCTCAGGGCAGGTCGTGAAATAGTCACAAAATTGAATTTGATTCGTGTACATAGACAATAATTGACCTTTTTTTTTTGTGACGCTCAGCACGACTTTCAACAACGTATTTTTCTTGTGCTTTTTTCCAGGAATGTCCAGCAACACGTGACGCACATGTCAATTTCCACTCCAGTCTTTTCAAAATAAAACTACTTAGTTAGGTTTAGGAAATAGATCGACTTGGTTAGGCTTAGGCAACAAACTACTTAGTTAGGTTTAGGAATAGATAGTAGTTTGGGTTAAAATAACACCGGAAGTGCTGTAACTCAAGTACGGAAGTTAACGTGACAACTACTTGGATAGCTTTAGGAAAAGATCGTGGTTTGGGTTAAAATAACTCCAGAAGTGCCATAACTAAAGTATAGAAGTTACGTGCCAAATAAATTAACTTATGGTTTCGTACGGGACACAAACACCAGTCTCATGAGCGAAAGTCCAGTGTTTTTTGACCCAACCATCCACCTTGACCTCCATTTGCCGCGTTCACTGCTCTTTATATTTCACGGTTCACAATCACCTGAATTACATACGAATTGATTTTGTGCTGACCATCACAATTATTTTTTAAATTCGTGTCTATGTACACAAATCAATACATTTGATTAGGTGACTATTTCACAAACAGTTGTGTGACTGGCCTGAATTTAACAAACCTCAAACATTGTCATCTTCACTTTACCCGTCTCATTACTGGTGCTAGGTTTACCACCAGTATGTGTATGTGGGAGAGATCTTACACTCACTTATAAAGTATCAATCACCCATGTACACACTGAGCCTCTCAGCCTTCATTCAGTCAAAGGAACTTTTCATGTGCTGAAAGGGTGTGGGGGCAGTCAGTCACAGAGAGAGGATTGTGAGCACCGCTCAATCGAGCTGGCTGCCATCGTCTTGTGCCTGGCCTGTGGCTCTTGGCAGCTTCAGACGTGGTGGATGTGTGTGTATATGTTTGGGTGGGTATTTGTATAGGCGTATGCCACCCATCTGGGGTTGAACAGCTGTTTTATCAAGAAGGTTCAGAGAGTTTCCGACTTGAACTCTCTCTCCAGTAAAAAGAAAAAAAAAAGTGTTTACCTACTTTCACTGAGAAGATGGGGAGAAATTAGACCATTTTGATTTAGCCTTGAGTTAATCTGTATAACAGTAGCAACCTTGGTGTCATTGATTCAGTATTATGTGGTGAGCACATATTTTGAGAAACAAAAAGGAGGGAAAGCATCCATTTATTGCCACACCGCTTATATTATTTTTTTATTGTGAAGGTCTTTTTTTAGTTCAAGACAAAATTACAACTTTGGACACAGCTGTGAATTGCAAATATGTTGGTAGTTGTGTGGTGTGGGTGTGTCAGAAAAACTTTGATTTCTAAAAATGTGCTTTGGAAAAGATTTTATAAGATTCACATAAATCAAAACCCGATGTTTCTCATTGTAAAATATTGACATGTGCACTGGTAGATGCTGGCAAACATAACCCAATTCAATACCAGTGCTCAACTCCAACCAAGATTTCTAATTATGGTGTCTTTTCAATTGATAATGAGCTGCTGCAACTTTGGTGAAACGTGCCAAAACTATTCTGTTTGAAGTTTCTATATTTTCTGAATCTTTTTCTTGTTCTGTTTTACAAGGCAAAAACTGGTTTGACTGGTTTCTGTTGTGGAAATCCGTAGAAACCACGTAACATTCAAGCGTAGTCCGCATAGCGTGTTTAGGCTTTAGCAAAGAATAGAAGAAGGTGTCATTTTTCTTGTCCTACCCGGTACTTTTCCATGGCACTGTATCAGCATGCGAAGCACAGCATTGTTCTGGATTGTTGAGTCTCAGACGTTAAGTTTAAACAGTTTAGGGTTTAGAGTTAAGACCCGTGGAGGCTCTGTGCTACTCATGTATATATCAACTTGTGTCCCAGTTCCTCTTGGAGCTTCTCCAGTCAACCTCCCAGGTTTTATTTTGATTTCACCTGCTGCTATGGTGACCCCTGGAAAAAAAATCTCCCGGTATTAACTGATGTTTCTGCTGCTAAATCCAAGCTGAAACGATTCTTTGAAAAGTTCAGCATTAGATAGAGGCTCCTTTGTGCCATCGGGAGCTCCCCTTTGGCATGGGGCTCCGCTGACTGCAGTGACTCCTTACCATGTTATTGGAGCCAGTTCCTCCTCAACTCTGAGCTCATCTAAAGCTAAGGTCAAGAGAGGCGACTGAAATGGTGAAATGACTGCTTTAAGCCTTTTTAATTCATTGCCATGATGTAATGGAATTGGCCGTCTCTTTTGATTCTGCTTTCTTGGCCCTTCACAGTTGAATAAATGTGTCCCTCAGCAGCACTTACGTGAAAGATGATGGATTTTCTTCTTTTATATAAATGTTACCCAGCTCTAACACAAAATAAGCTTGAGTTTTGCTATAGAAAATGCTAATTGCTCCTTGAAATTTGATTTACTGTACTACCGTGGTGAATAAATTTGACTGTTGATGAAAATGTCAAGCCTTAAGTGAGGTACTGGGGTTTCTTTTTTATTAGAAACAGGAGCTTCTGGAAGGGTCTTCATTTTTTTGTGATTTGTGTGCACCAAGACTGCATTCGAGTTCTTAAAATGAGTTGTTTTAACTGAATTGTCTTTGAGGTGGTGCTAATTTTTGACGTGAGGCCTTATGTGGCCATGCACATGGACAACAGTGTTTACCACGGTGGATTTAAGGCGTGAGAGTGCAGGTTATATCCATGCAGACCCTCCGCCATTTGCTGCTTTGTCGTTTAGGCTCACTGCGGCCGGCTGCGTTTTGTTTTGGTGACGGATATGGAACGAATATGACGTCATGTTTCTCAGACTACAAAAATAAAAGCGGTAACTTCCTTCTACCTCCGCATAGACTCAAATGAAGCAGATATATCACTTCTGCCATTAGAAAAATACATTTAAAAATCGTAAAAAGGCGATACATTGGTGAATCTATTTTTTTTTTTTCATCCCTGTGGTCTAGTGTTAAAAAAGTTAACAAATCGCAATAAATGGTAATATCGAATCGCAATACTTGTAGAATTTCAATACTTAAAAATCGCAATACATATCGAATCGGCACTCAAGTATTGTGATGGTATTGAATCAGGAGATAGGTGAATCGTCGTCTCAGCCCTAGTGCTTATAGTAATAAAATGAGACCCCACTCCCTGTACTCTGTTATGAGTTCCCTTTTCCGGATGTGGATTCTGGTCCTTGACCTTTCGGGAAGATGATAATCTCTGCTAGTGTCTGTTTTATGGAGTCTGATAAAAGACAAGGTTGTGCTGTGATATGACACTTAAGATAGTAGATAAACAAGCTAGGTTACTGACAGGCTTACACCATGCAGAGGAAGATTGCACAATATTCACATTATGTCTCAGAGCATTTCTCTTATTTGCACAGCTTATGACTATTCTCAGGATGTCTACTTTTGTTCACTTTAATTTTTTTGGGCACCACACCAAAATTGCACACACAAAGTACAGCTGGGTTTCTATCGCTGTTGGATGAAGCCGTGAGAACCTGAGAGCAGCATCTGGGACGACACAGTCTCTTGAGCTGTGTCTAAATACAGACACGACCTTCCTCTGTCTGATATGGAGGAGGATGAGCTTGGTGAGGAGGATAAGCAGGTGCAGACAGGACCATAAGCTCATGGAGGTGACGATTTTTTCGTCGAGCTTGAAGTGTACACAACGGGCAGTGATGGAAAGCAGCTGCATCAATTCCCTCTGATTCCTTAACCGTTGTCCCTTGAACCTTGACTCCACTTGCTCCCCCCCTACCTCTCAGCCTGTGACAGGTCACTCAGCCACAGCACCAGCATGGCTGCGAAATGGATGGCGGCCAGCAGGGAGCACCTGCAGAGGAATAGCAGGCGAGCAGCATTCCATCACAGGACCCCGAGACACAGATGTCATATGAGACACGGGGGACGTGTTTGGAGTGGGGGATGGGGTGGGAGGGCCGGTGGCAGAGGTTTTGGCATGGTGGGGCAGTAATGGGGTGGGATAGCAAGCCAGCTGCTACCAACAGATTCTTAATGAGGTGTCCCATCAAGAACACAGGGAGATGAACATTAATGGCTACAGATAAACTTGTCTTCCTCCTTTTCAATCACGCTAGGGTGATAATAATCAGGCTTTTCTTCCAAGCTTGATTTGAATATAATAGAGCTGCAACTAGTACAACAATTATGGTCACTATTGATTTATCTGTTTTATTATCTTTTTTGATTGGTTGATTAAAGTCAGAATTTCCTGGAGCCCAAAACCCAATGAAAGCCTCTTTCATTTGCTTGTTTTGTCTGACCACTGACATAAAACCCAAAGATATTAATTTTACTGTCTAACTATAAAGCGAGGAATCTCTGTTCTTCCGTATGTCCTTCGCATATCTTGAGAACCGCTCATCCGATCTTCTTCACACTTGGCAGGTGTGTTGCTGGGGACCCCATGGAGCGCTTTGTCGAACTTGGTGCAATTTGAACCCGAGTCACGTTCAATATTAATAAACTTTGAATAAACAAGCGAGCGGTGCTCTGTGCAGCAGCGGCTTCAGGGCTCTGCAGACTTCAGACAAGCATTTAGTCCGCATTGGGCTGACTGGGCTCATTGAGTGCATTTCTGTTTTTCTGCTGGATGCTGGATATACTAACATTCAATCAAATACTTCCCTGGAGTCAACGGGCACCAAGCGGTTCTCGACCATGCTGCAAGAAGCAATACCTGGAGGCTACCAAGGGCGCCAAGCTGGTAATCGGCTCGTTCCAAATGGGCATGCGCTCCGAAGGTCCACGCCACCAGCGATTTATAAAACTGAGAAAAGCAAAATTCTCACATTTGAGTAGCTGGAACCAGTGAATGCATTTCTTTTTTTTTTGCTTGATAAATTACTCAAATTACAAAATTGATTATCAAAATTGTTGTTGACTAATTGTTGTCAGTAAATGTTTCCAGCCAAATAGGGAATGCAAAGACCATGAGGGAGTTGACAGGTGGTGCAGTGTGGATGCACTGAATCTTTAACCTTTATGAACAAATAAATGCATACATTGGCTTGATGAGTGAAATAACAGCCAGTGAACGCTTCGTTTCGACACAGTTTTATGTCTGTAAATCTGTATATTACAAGGATTACACCCCGTAGTGTTCAACGCAAGAAACTGCATCTATTTACAGTTACAGAGGTTCCCATAAGAATGAATGAACCTCTGGTTGACTTGCATACGTACACAGAGCTATGTAAAAACGAGGCGTAAATGATCATGTCTATGTGTTATAATCGTAGATTCAGCTGAAGTATTCTTCTCCTAAATAAAATATGAAACTGCTCGTCTAGCATTAGCTTTGCAACATGAACAACGGCCAGTGAAGCTTTGTAATAACCATTATGTAGAACCATTACTGAGAATGTGAGTATGTCTGTTTCTCCCGTGAAGGACAGTGAGTTCTTGATAACCTTTTCTCTGCCACCAACAATCCAAGTACTTGAAATACTGGTTCAGGGAAAAAAGCGAAATGCTCTTTCTGCTTTCATACTTCATTTATCTGGAGGGTCTAAATTAGTCCTGAGTGCATAAGGATGTCATTCAAGCTTTCAGGACACCTGCTGAACAAATTCACTCAAAGAGCACAGAAACACACAACACTGACACACATACACACACGCACACACACATACACACACACACACACACAGAGCAAGATCCCCAAATATGTCCTGCAGTCTGTTTGTGCCATATGCCGTATAATATTGAAGTGAAGTGTAGCAAGTCTAAATGAAAATTCACCCAACATTATCTAATTAAGCAGGTGTGAAAGCAGCTTAATTCCAGTCGGTTTTGGCACTTCTCACCGGTTCGTGTTCAGCGCGAAGCAACAGTTCATTCAGCGGAAAGATGTGAATACTTTCATTAAGCCGGGGTTGCACACTTTCATTTCTCCTCAAAAGAAGATGTCAGAAGTGGTCTTGAGTTATAAAGGGTGGTGGTTTTATTAGCCACCGCTAGCCCGTGGGGTGCTTTTTGTTGCAGAGTGACAGGGGATTTAATAATGAAGCTCTCTAACCCAATGAGCCCTGAATCAGCGGAGCCCCTCTTCCCCTTCTTTGTCCCTCTCCCGATCCCCCCACAGTGCCACTGCATTCCCAGCCTGGCGGGGCAGTGTCTCTGGGCCAGGGCCATGTCACGCACCCCTTTTGGCCCCAAGCGACCGTGGTGGGGGGGTCAGGGGTTCAAGTGCTCCCCGTGGGGCGATGCACGGGATGCCTAGCGACGCCGTGGCTCGGCCCCCGCACTGGCTACGTCGGTAATTAATTTCTAATGAGAAAGAAATTGGCTGACCTCGCAATAGCTAGCCTCTTGGCTCCAGCTCACTATTACTGCCCCTTTTCCCATTTTTGCCCGTCTCTCACACAGACTTCAAAGAAGAGGCGAGGATAGCCCCTTCTGGCTCAACGCTGATAGTGAAGTGCTCAGAGAACATTCCTCGCGTGCTAGACGGAGGTTGAGTGTGGATTTTATGGGCTGTGTTTCTGCTAGTCCCACACATACCTGTGGTTCGTGTGTACGCTGTAGAAGGTTTAACTGTGTTAACCCCTTCTCCTATGTGACATCAGAAATACAACTGGCTGTACTGAAGACGTGAAGGCTTCTTGGCCATGATAAAGATACTGTATCGCCATGTGTGTGGGACATTTTTTACAAATCCACAGTTGTCTTTTGTTCCTTTATCATCCTATGCTCATTTGTCTCATCTAATTACCATGCTAGTCAAATGCTCTTAAAGGAATACGCTGATATTTTTGGAAATTTATGTTGTCTTACCAAGGGCTTTAGTACATAAAACATAATGTAATTTCTAGGCATGTAAGTAAGGGATAATGTACAATGAGCTGGTCATTGTTGAGGAATAAACCCTAACATGGTGATGCGGCACCCCGATGCAAAGTGGAGGGTCTTGCATCGCCCTGTCAGGGTTTATTTCACAACAATGACACGCTAGCTGTACATTATCCCACTTATTACGCGACTACTTACTTAAAAAATCAATAATTTGACACAAAAACAGTCCGCCAGAGTCCGACATTAAAACTGCGTCCATAGCAACGGCCTGTTACACATAGCAACAGTCTGCTATAAAGAAATAACAGACCGTAGAACATTGTGATTGATCAATCAGAATCGAGTATTCAACAGAGCCGTGTAATAATATGGAGATAGCGCTTTGATGCATTTAGCGTAGCTTATCACAGAGGCTAGAAGCAGAGGAAACAGCCAGTCTCACTCAAAAGTAAAAATGGATTAGCTACCCAGCAACTCTAAAACTGTTTATTTTTTGCAAGAAAGTTGGACATCAAAAAGTCCTCTGGATTTTGTTTAGAGGTCTAACATTGTGCAAAAGCTGGATCAATCAGTATAGGACTTCTGCTGTGTGTAGCCTCTGGGCCCAGTTGTTGTTGGTCAAAAAGTAGCTCTAGTGTGTAAGCTAACGGCTCTTTTAAATACAAAGTCTTGTTTTCTTACTCTACATTGATTAAATACACACACAACCTGAAAATATGAGTTGTAATGCACCTTTGATGGCGCATGGCTAGCTGTTTTCTTTTGCTTGCGGTCAGTGTTAAGCTAGGTTAAACACCTCACAGGGCTACCTCTTTGGAAAGTTTAGTTAAAGGAACAAAAAAAGTAATCTTCCCATTCAAAGACACTTCATCAAAGCACAGTATTCGTGTATTGTGGGGTTTTTTTTGGGCAACGCGGCGGCAGTCTGTATCGATAAGATTTCCTGAGGGGAAACAATTGTGTGAAATGCAGGAAGCCATTAGAAAGCCAGGGACTCATGTCTCTCCCTGCTGAGTAAATAGTGTCTGGACCTCCCCCCCATTTCATCCACTTTTGAATGAGCCCAGCACTTGTAACAATAATGGCAGGAAATGAACTGTGCTCGCACAGGAGCGTGCAGGATGCTCATTGTGTTTCTAATTGACCAAACTAGGTTGGGTGATAAAAGCGATTTTTTTTTTTTTCTCTTGGTTAGTTGAAAATAGCTCAAAGGTAGCATACAGTAGGTGTAGTCCAAAAAAAGCAGCTAATGAGGCACTATTTCGTTGCATAATTTTATATTTTTTTGGGCTGTTTTGGCCATGTCCTAACTGACCCAGTTTGTGTGAAACTCACAGTTTGAATCCATGACTGCCTAACGCAGGCTTGCATTTGCCTACATGCAACTCATTGCGCAACTATGTGAGCGTGTGATAGTACAAATGAGTACATGAGAAAACAGACACGTCACCCATTGTTATGTGCCGTGTCAAACCAATGGCAGTCCTCCGTGTCAACCTGTTTACTGTTTGCTAACCTCACCTGGCTGCAACATCCTCATTTCGCTCTGTGGAATGCAGGCGTGACTCACAGCCAGACGGCGTTACTTAAGTTGTCACCTGAGAAGCCCTCCAGGGGAAAGTTGTTTTGCCCTTGAGTGAACGGCATAAGCGTATTTGAGCTGACCTGCATTCAGAGAAGATTGGTAATGTAGTTGGGATTTAGGTTACATCTACCAATCCTACTACTCATTAGACAAAATTCAATTGTGTGTGTTTGTGTGTTGCAGTAATGCCCACTTTCTCCCCTGAGCCATAAGCTCTTTCTTCCATGAGCATCTGCTATGCTTTAATGTAATGTGTGCCAATTATACACCAAGAATCCAATGAGCCAGTTTCCAGATTCTGGTTTAATTGTTGGGTAGGGGATCAGTGGTTATCTGGCCCACATTTTGCGCTTAGTGTAATTGATATTTGGTTTACCCCTAGATTAAGTGACAACTAAGCAGGTTAGCATTGAGGATTTTCCCAGATTAATTCCAGGAGTCCAATCTGAGCGGGTTGACCACTCTCCCTGTATCATCCCAAACGTCTGCCTTTACCTGGGATTTACTAGCATATGAAAAGGAAATGAGATCAGAGGTGGTGATAAATCCCACAGCTAAGCCTCGCTCAGAGAAAATGAGATGCACACATGGCTTCGTCAGTCACCAGCCGCTCATGTCCTCATTTCCGATAAATTGATTTTGGGTGCTTGAGGTGGGGTAGTCCTTCAGAGTGGAGCTTTTTTAACTAATGCCACTATCAGTTTGGACATGCATTTCCTGTATTAGCTTCCATGTCTCTAATGATATGTGATGCAGCGACTTGTTTGCATAGTGGCATGTGGAGAAATGTGCTCAGGTGAGGCCATCTTCCCTTTGTTGTAGTCCATTTAGTCTTGAGTGATATGTTGAGTCTTTGCACCACGCTATACCTTCATGCTGTGTCCGCAGACAGTTAGGGGTCCTGGTCTCCAGCAGATTCACAAGCAACTAATTTAGGAGCGGTTAAGTGATTTAACATCTGTTTTTTATGGGACCCTAGTGAGCCACAACTGCCACTCCCCCCTCCTGCCCATCACTGTCTGTGCCTGTGGCGTCAAGTCTCGCTTTTGAATTTCAATCAGCCCTGGATGCATTGTTGTGTTTATTTGAAGGGGGATGGGTCGGATAGGGTGTTAGTAGTAGTTACTGGTTGTGTGTGCGTGTCAATCAAATATTCAGTGTGACCAATGGGCAACTCATTGGAGGCTAGTTTGGTGTGTTCTCAGGGGGCACCAGGCCTTTAACTGCTGCCCGCGGGGCGAACCCTGCCTTCCATTCTTCACACATCGTCCTCCCTCCCCTCGTCATCCTCCTCGCAACGAGAACACAGGCAGTACAATCAATAACAGCCTCACCCTCCTTCTCCTTCCACCGCCTCCCCCTCCTCCCACTCCCCCTCCGACTCCTCCTCTGGTCAGCCGCTCCCTGCTTTCCATTTATCAACACTGCGTTTGATGTTGGCTTCATCATTCTCTGTCAACCCCCAACACCTCGATGTGTGTAATTGCATTAGATTCGTCATGGTGGCGCAGTTATTTGGCCCGCCCCAGCTGGTATTGGGCCAAAGGGCTTCTTTCCCATGTACCTGCAACCCCAGACATTAGTTTTAAGTATCTTTAGAGTTTAATTTATTTCCATATGGCGTCGCTTAGTTGAAGTTCAGTGCTTTCCCTAAGGTACATTACGCTTTTTTTTTGAAAGACTGTTTTCCTTTTCCTGATTCCCATTGTTCCCACCATCCTTCGCCTCTTACCAGGCAGTGAGGCATAAGTGTTGAGCTTACATTAAAAATCAAACCCCGCAGCAGCTGGCCCGTTGTAGAGGACGAGTGGAAGACGGAAATACTAATTTCACACATAAACATGTACTCAGACAGTGAAGATGCCTGCGTCATTGCCACACTGTGAAATATTCCTTGAAAAATCTTATTTGGTATTTTTTTGCCTCTTGTGTTCATTAGCAGTTTATTTCTTGAAGAGTATGCTCGGTGTGAAAATATTTGACAATAACAGTTTTTATTGCCTCCACAAGGAAAAGTGGCACCAGTGACTCAGTATCTGTTTTTAAGTGTGTTTGTGTGAATCTGGACAAGTAGAAATGTTCTAATTCAGACCTAGGCAAGTATGCTGTGTTTGACGTAGGTGTTGAATGTAAAAATCTATGTAATAACCTGGAGACATATTCACACTAGGGCCGCACAATATTGGAAAAACTGACATTGGGATATTTTTTTCTGCGATATGAAAAAATACAGTAATTTTCACCAGATGACGACAAAGTACCTGTTTTTGGTCAAAATCATCCTTTTCTTTAGCCAAAATATTTCCATGCTTTTTGGAACCAATTCTTCCCTTTCAGTGTTTTTCTCCTCTTCCTCACTCATTTTTAGGTTGTGGTCGATGGCTAGCACAGATTGAAGGGATGCACCAATACCAGGTTATATATCAGGCTGATACTGACTCAAATAGCTGGATATTGGTGTCAATGGGGCCGATATATTAAATTTAATTCTATGTTTATGTACTATATTATATACATTATATACTGGAATTTTAATTCCTGTTTAAGTTTTGACCAATTAGTTGCTGCATTAAAAAGGTTTACACTTGAACTGTAATTCATGTTAATTTTAAAAGAAAGATTTTTTATTTTTTTTTACCAAGATGCTGGTGTACGATTTATTATTTAGATAATTAGTGATTCAATAAATTTATATCTACGTATACATTTGTTATATTTCGTTTTACTAAGTTAAGATAGCAATGTTTAAATCGTCATGGAAAATGAGAATTATGCAAGTTTTCCTTTTGTGTCAAGCAGCAAAAAAAGTTGTAGCATGACGTCTTTGAGTTCATTTGCCTTACTTGACATGCACATCCTGCGATGAGACTATTGTCGATGCTGAGACGACATATTGTGCAGCCCCGGGCTAACACACCAGAATCAGAGCTATACTGGAAGCATTACCGATGAAGCTCTAATTCCATTTTATTGTATTCACCTTTGTCTCATCAAATCCCTTCATCAACTAATGAGCGCTAATTTCCTTTTGTGAGGCTCTTTTGTGCAACCTGTTGTATGAGGATAATCTCCGGCAAATACATTTTGTCTGTTTTTTGAGAACCAGTGCGAGGATGTACTGGGAGAGAAGACAAAGATGGTGTGCAGAGGAGAATGGGGAATGGGAAAGACTTAAGAGGCACAGTGAGAGAATCTGTCTTTGTCGATTACACACGCACTACAACCTTGGCGGCCACATTAGATCTCTTTCTCCGTACACCAAACTACCATTAATAATGGATACAGCTCTCTGGCTCTTTTGCCTTCTCTTCCCCTCCCCCCAGCTTTGCCCCTCAAGGCGTCTACCCCTCTCTCCCTGTCCCCCTCTTCCCTACCTCCATCCTGTCCCGGCCTTGTCCCCCTTCCCCCCTCTGTTTCAGCTGTGAGACTGCTAGCCAGGAGCCATGGCAGGTGTGCATACATCATTGTGGCGCTGGCCACACAGCCTGCAGCACCCAAACAGCCATCATCACACAGACACATCCACCTGCCTGAAAAAGAACATTGTTGAATAGTCGAGTGCTTTTGGTTTCCCGTTTTGTAGCAGTTTGTGTTATCTGGGTTTCGATGAGGACATTAGCTTGTTTTGTTTCTCTCGGCAGAAACTTACAATGACAAATGAATGACACAGAAATTCTGTAGAGATATTGAGAATGAAATGGAGTGCATACAAGCTATTGTTGACACTGCGCTGCATGCACAGTGGGAAAAGGCTTGTTTTATTAATATTATCTTGATTGTCACTTCAGTATTGCATCTGTCATTTGATCCCAGATAACGTTCCCTAAACACAAGCTTCTCAAGCTTAACCCTTTACTGTGCTTCTTTTCCCAGACTGCAGTGTAGAGATGCAGTACATCTGTAATCCATCATAAGTTTTATCAAAAAGAAAATAAACAACTGCATACAATAGCAAGCAATCAGTTAGGGGTGGGTGATATATTGAATATACTACTAACCCTAATGACTTCATCGCAAACATTGAGTACAAATTGCCAAATCATTTTTTTAGCTTCTCCCGCGCCTCTTTCCCTCTCACACAAACAAACTTCAGGGTGAGTGTGCGTGGCGTATGGGCAATGGATGAGCGTATGGGGTGTGTGTTTTTGTATCTGGAGTGAAGCAGGGATAGAGCAGGGAGAGAGCCTGGAGAAAGCGAAAGAAGTAAAGCGCCAAAGCAAGTTTATGCGTGTTGAGGTCGGAACCAGTAATGGAAGATGCCCGCCTCCACTTCAAAAAAGATGGCCAAACTAGCCTCTATGTTGTTTTGTTGGACGTGTATATACTGGGCATTACACTAAGAGCGTGTAAGAGCTTCACTAAAAGTGATCTTCTGGTGAATATGATTGGCAATTTCACATTCATTAATTAATAAATAAATAAATAAATAAAAGAAAATATTAAATAAATAAAATGAATTATGACTAAGAAAAAGATCAACCATGGCCTGAAAAAAAATGTATTTCAATTGTGTGAACATAATAAATAATACATTTCTAAACAACAGTCTGACTTCAATATGACAATACGCCACCTCAGAGTGTTCAGGTTAGTTAGCTAGAATGAGCACCCTGGTACGATCATACGCATCAAAGAGTTCAATCAAATAGTTATGTTATTTTAGAGAAAATATGAAAATATTAGCCTAAAAATATCAAAATATTATTTAGAAGCCATATCGCCCAGCCCTACAATCAATAGACGCACAATTTAACAGCAGTCACCAGTCCGGGGTGTCAAGTCAGCAGAATTATTGCAAATTTTGTTGCAAAATACCACCTGAAGTATTTCTTTATCATGTTTTCATCTGCACCAGGGAATGCAGAGGTCATCTATCATTCTCCCCCATCTATTACATTTATTTTGATGTAGACTATAGAATCAGAGTGATGTTTAAGCACAAAGTAAATCAGGAGAACAAACAATACGAAAGAGAGGAGATTTATAAGACAGAGAAAATAATCTGGTTTAAGTTTCCATTTTTAGCATGAGGTGGCAAATATGCCAGAGACTTGTCATTATACTTAATGCATTACATAGCACAATATTTGCCACGTTGCATAGCCGTTTCAAAAGTGCACATACATGTGACACCGCTAATCACGTGTATGGGCTGGTGATGGATGATATCATAAATATAGTGCATTTGGCATTTGAAAAGACACTAATGCCATACTAATCCTCTCACCATGATAAATGAAATGTATATGTAAGAAACTGGGACCTAAATGTGTTGTGCAGTAGTTCTCCGCTGTACTGTTAATCCTTCTGGAGTCACTACTCGCTTCCAAATATCCTCTAGTCTGGAAATTGACACGGCATCATTATCTCAATTTATGACAGAAACTAAAATACTACAAAAAGTGTATTTAAAGTGGAAAAGGTGTGTGCAGATATGTCTACTACATAAGAAACAGAAATCATTTTCATCTTAATATTATTTTGTCATAGCCCAACAATAGATTGGTGACATGTAGTGGGTGTTTCCTTATTCTAAGCACGCTCCAATGAGCTCCATCCATTCACGGAACTGATGAATTTTCTGCCACCTAAGAGACTTAATATAGGTTGAGGTGCTCTGACAGCAGCATCCTCATATTTGGTGGCTGCAGTCATGGCTTTCTGAAATTGTGGTTGTTCTCTTAAGCAACCAGTGTGTCTTATGTCACTCAGTCACGCTGTGTACGGGTAGTATATTTTCTTTCAAAGACACCACCATCAGGCTCATAACATCAGAAACCGGTCCTGGTTGGATCCCCCTGTCACGGATTGTCACGTTCAAACAAGAGTACAATAAAAAAAAAAATCAATGAAAAAGGGCGGCGGAGGGTGGTAAGACTCCCAGTTGACAGATTAAGGACAGGTTCACAACACTCATAGAGGAGAAATCATATTTCCTGTCCACTTCTGTGGGATTATCCTTATCTGCTATAACTGTACATGTCCTCTGCTGTATTGGAGATATCGTTAATGTAGCTGCTGCTGAGTAGGACGACACCATCCCCACTGAAGTGATGACTTGCTCAGAGAAAGGAATATAATTGTGGGCTTAATGGTTTTAGGTTCAGTCAGAGGTCTCACACTCTGCTAACCATATGATCAAACCTCACTGTGTCCATATGGAGCACTATCAGGCAAGCGTGCTATTGCCAAACAACAAAGTGGTGCAGGAATGAGGCCTAAAACCTGGAAATGAGTTAGCATTTTAGCACTTCCGTGTCCCTCATCTCAGTCAATTAGTTTTTAAATGGGTTTTTGGTTAGATGCCTGAAATAAGGTTTGTGGTTAACACAAGCTTAAGAGATTTTAAGTGGACGGAAAGGACTAGAATGTCCATTTGGGTTACAGCTACATTCACAATATATTTTGTCGATGGAGTATTGTGAATGAAAATGATAATAAATTCAAGGGAAAAGCTCACGTTAGACACCCCACGTCTTCACAGCTCATGGGAAGGACAAATGTTTAGTTGTGACCTTCGGTACTGTAGAAAAAGAGTACCGTCACGTTTTTAGAATTTTGGCACCGACTTAGTACCGAAGAAGACTTAGTATCGGTTCTCGTGACATCCCTACTGCTACGATAGCAGGCCAATCGCATGTTTCAATAAATCGAAGAACGCTTGTTGTGATTGCAGTTATCATTTGACTGGAGAAGTTTCGATACTACTTGGTACTGGGTTGTTTTGGTCAAGGTATGGAGTACCAATATCCAGCCGTTCTAGTTAATGATGTACTGCGCTCTGCTAATGTTAGCTCAACAGTTTGTTTTTACGTAGAAACGTTTTAGAAACGTATATCACCTTCCAACCTCTCCGGGTAACAAGCATCACCAGGCACAACGGTTAACCATGACTAGCTCAAAAATCCACAAAACCATCCTGAAAATGAAGAAAATCTGAAAGTATGACATGAGAGTGTGTGGAGCAGAACCATATTGTTGTAAGACCCTGGTTGAAGCTGGACTCAATGCTACGCTGTGATCGGCCAGTCTGCATTTGAGGGGCGGGACTTAGTGGAGGGTCAATTGCTCAATTGCCATTGATAAATGGTGACCTTTTTTTTAAACTGAGGTTCACAGTAAAGCAGTGGAGACCAAACCTCTGTGTATCTATCCGATTAACAGATATGTGCCTGTGAAGAATGCTAAAGTGAGTTAAACCACGCAGAGGATGCTGTGAGGATAGGACATGGCAGTTGGGGGTTTCAGGCTGTAGAAAATTGGGAGCATTGCCCATCGGAATTTGTTTTCCTTTTCCTCACGGGAGCGTCCTCCCCTCTCCACCCGAGGCAATCTGTCTTCCTGTCATCCTATTGATCCCCTACAACGCTCATTAATATGGAGAAAAGGCCATTGAGCCTGAGATGGGAGGCTAGTGGTTGCTGTTTGCTGTTGAGGAGGTGTGTAAGTGGAATAAGGGGAATGATTCATCTATCTCTGAATTATATTCTCAGAGCTGGGATACCTTCCATCTCCACTTAGAAAATGTCTGGCTCGGAGGGAAGAGCAGGCTTTTATGAAAGCCCTACACTCAGGCAACCATTGCGATATGAGTGTAAATAAAACTGCAATATCATCTGCGCAGCCAGCCGCAGAGGTCTGATGTTTGACCTTGTGCACATGGATGACAAAACCCTCTCAAGAGGAGAGTACATAGAAACAAGGGATTTTAATCTCCTAGCATCAAGTGGCCTTGCTGAGCTCAAACCAGCTTAGAATCACTCTGGTGAATGTCAGCTTGCTATCTAGCAGCAGACACTCTCCCTCTGCAGTTTGCTAACAAAACGGGAGTGGGTGGCGGCTTCAAACGCATTTTGAATTGTTTAGACGGCTGAAAATTAATCTGAAATCCACACAGAAAACTACATGTGCCTTTTCTTTTTCTTTATTTTCTCCATCTAGTGTTGTATTTTGATTTGAGCTTCATTTACATTCATATTGAATTTGTTGTGTGCCATATGCTCCCCGCCGTTGTCATGGGATACAGGCCAGACTCATCATTTCCTTTTTGGAGGCAGCTGAGCACATTCATTTATATTTGTTTTAAGTGATGAGATAAGGAGAGGAAAAGTCCCTCCTCAGACAGCGGGTAAATGTTAGATAAAACCAAGATGTTAACATCGTACACTGTTCCACATCAGTTTGACATATGCAAGCAGCTAACAGGTCCTCCTGCAATGTCATGTTGCACCAATACATGTGATGTTTAATCACAGAGATAGTGGTCTTTCAGAGGACACATGCAAAAAATCTCACACAAAATGAGCAACTGAAGCTATTGCAGTGTCCTTTTGGCCTGATCCAATCTTATCAGTTAATCTCTCTGTGTGTATTCACTACGGCTGTCAAAGTTAATGCGATAATAACGCATTAATGCAAATTCGCTTTGATGCCAGTAATTTCTTAAACGCATTAACGCAACTTGTGATTTTTAGGACTCGGTTTTAAAGCTAGTGTGAAGATACTGGCGTCATATGAAACTAGAAAACCTAAGGAATCCATTGGTACCATGTCATACTTGCGAAGGAGACTAAGTAACGCTCCAAACTTGCGCTACATTTTGGTGAGGAAAAACTGTCATGTCCATTTTCAAAGGGGTCCCTTGACCTCTGACCTCAAGATATGTGAATGTAAATGGGTTCTATGGGTACCCACGAGTCTCC
>CAKAOI010025966.1:58627-228381 GCA_916701655.1 Sebastiscus albofasciatus | reverse complement strand
TGTAAATGAAAATGGGTTCTATGGGTACCCACGAGTCTCCCCTTTACAGACATGCCCACTTTATGATAATCACTTGAAGTTTTGGGATAAGTCACAGTTAAGTCAGCACACTGACACACTGACAGCTGTTGTTGCCTGTTGGGCTGCAGTTTGCCATGTTATGATTGGAGGATATTTGTTTATGCTAAATGCAGTACCTGTGAGGGTTTCTGGATAATATTCGTCATTGTTTTGTGATGTTAATTGATTTACAATAATAAATATTTACATACATTTGCATAAAGGAGCATATTTGTCCAATCCCATGTTGATAAGAGTATTAAATACTTGACAAATCTCCCTTTAAGGTACATTTTGAACTGAAAACAAATGTGTTATTAATTTGCGATTAATCAAGATTAAATATATTTTAATTTATTGATAACCCTAACTACAGTGTATTGTTACAGTAGCACAATTAGAGAATAGTCCTAAAGTCAAAGTAATGTGAGTTAAACAGCAATATCTATCTAAATATCTAAAGCTTTCTAACATTAGCCACCAAGAGCTACTGGTTATACTAGACCAAGTCAGACTGTACAGTAGCTGCAAAAAAAACACTCTTGGTTTCTTTTTAAAGTTACAATCTCAAAGATCTCCATTTCATTCTCTTTTGGCGGCATCTATGGCGATGAGCGGTAGTTGCAGGTGTGTTTTCGGATCTCACTTTCCAGAGATCCAAACTGTGTCACCTTTCCCGGGAATGTCGCCACAGACATCCAGTTCATAATACTGCAAATGCAAGGGCTTTTCATCAGCTCAATCACCATTGTGTTACCTCATTCGGCGATAGAAAGTGACTTAACAGACATTTATTTAAATGAAAATCTTCTGCTGCCGACCTTACTTCACATCCTGATACACTGCCCACACCATTCATGGGCTTAATTGTAGACATGTAGCATTCCATTTTAAGGATGCTCCCAAGGAACCTATTATATATGTGTAGCTACCATCATGCGTATTATGCAAAGACACAGTTAAAACAAGTATATCGGTAACTACGTGCTAGTACTATGAGCTCTCCTTCCACATACAGAGCTGAGAGGAAAAGAAAAGATGGACAGAAAGAGAAGATAGAGATAGAGGGAATTAAAGGAGACGGAGCACAGGTAGACAGAGATGGATGAAGGGAAAGAGGCGAAGAGGATGACGTGACAAGTGGAGAGAGTGATGAAAGGAGAGAGAGACAGAGATGTGGGAGCATGGCGGCAAGGTTGACATGAATGAATTGAGAGAGAGGTAAAAAACGTCAGACTGAATGAAAAGAGGGGAGAGCGAGAAAGGAGGGGGGGAACCTTGGAGAGGGAAGACTGACGCGAATGAATGAAAATCAAGGCAAGAAGCAGAAAGAATGGGAAGATGTGGCGAGAGAGAAAATTGGGTAAACGACGGGCGGAGCAGCAGGGGTGGAGAGAGAGAGAGAAAGTGACAGAAAGAGAACGACAGAGAGAGAGAGAGAGACCATTGTCTGTGTACCAGACCTGTATGCCGGCTGCCTGTTTCCATGGTAACAGGCGTTTAAAGCAACACTGATGCGTCAATGTGAGGAGACTGAGTCGAGGTCGATCATTACTGGAATACCCGACACACACACATATGCACGCACGCAGATTTCCGAAACATGCAAGTACACGAAACATGTCGACACACACACATGTGCAGCCCATGTTGGAGCATACAGAGACACACACATTCCTCGTTTAGGCCTATTCTGTGTACGCCACACACACCAGGACATTCTGTTAACACAGGCTCAGAGAAACACACAGTACACACGCACACACACACACACGGTACAGGAGACAGAAATACACACACGTAACCACATGCACAAATAGGCGTTCACGTGACGTGCGTGTCATTTTAATGGTTCCTGAGTTTGTGTGGGAGGCTGGTACCTTCAGAGCTGCTCTCTCTGCCTCAGTGTCTGAGGACATCTGCATCACAATACTGCTGCGAACATTTCTCTGTGCTTACGCTGTGGTAATAACACACACACACACACGCACTCATATCACATGGGCAGCAAGCGCATGCTTCAGCCTGATCTGTAATGTCATGTCTCTATAAACACACACACACACATACACAAGCATACAAGCAGAAACACACACACACATATGAAGCTGCATTTATTCTGTTATATTACAAGATGGGAGCATTTTAGTTATGTGTTGTGTGAATTATGGCCAAACTTCAGCACCATGGACAGCGCTGCTCAAAGCCTAAAGCTGGGCATACACTGTACCATTTTAGCCGGATTCTCGCCCGAATTTGGAGTCATTTCAGAGTCGGGACCGAATTTCAGCTTCATCGGGCGTTGTTTGCCATGCAGTGTACAGGGGAGATCGATTAACTCCTCCCGACCAGCCGTCGGACAGTCGGATGAATTTCTGACATATCCGAAATTTTGGTCGGCCGAGTTGAACAGAGCCACGAGCCGATTCCCCAACGTCAGTGTCTTTTTCTTCTCTTTTTACAGTAATCAGAGCGTAGCTGTCAAGATAACAATGTACAATAGATATAGTAAAACATGTAATATAAAACAAACAGCTAGCTTACCTCCAATTCTCTCTGCAAAATGGACAAGCCATACTGTCCACGTCTTCCTAGCCACCTGCGAGTCCATATGTGCCGGCGCCTCTTTTCTTTTAGACGTTTCAGCAGACAGGATGGCACAGATGATCAAGGCAGCATGTTTCTTCCTTGTTAGCATTATTGTGACCCGTACAGACCTCTGCTATCAAACACACACACACACACACACACACACACAACACTACCTGCCTCATAGCTTTCAAAAAAATCAGCCAGAACGGTCCACAGGGGCCGACGGGCCGTGTGTTTTTTTCTATTTCACACGTACAGTGTGAGCACATCAATCGTGAGCTTTGGCTTTACATCGCAAATGATCTACTCGAACAGTAGGAGTAGGAATTACTCAACAACATTTCTAAAATTGTACATTGCATGCCCAGCTTTAGCTCTCTGACATTTTTTTAATGACTTTATACGTTTCAGCAACAAGGAAGTGCTCCGACTCCGTTGTATTGTCTTTTAGCTTCCTGTCTATGCCGGATTGTGTTATGTAGGTGAACATTGTGCAACTTGCACCTGCATTTTAGAAAATACCTGACCAGTTTTATCATATAACTTACAGCATGGAGGACTGCCAGAGCTAAAAGAAAGTGTGAGACTTTCTTTTTACATAGTGGCACAAATCAAATCATTAATCCATTGGTACCAGCCATGTCATCGTACCGTGTTGCGAAGGAGGTTAAATAACGCTAGTTATAAATAACGGCAAGTCAGCACACTGACACACTGACTGCTGTTGTTGCCTGTTGGGCTGCAGTTTGCCTTGTTATGATTTGAGCATATTTTTATGCTATTTGTCATTTAAATGTGTTGTTAATTGATTTTCAGTAATAAATATATACAACATTTGCATAAATAAAGCATATTTGCCTACTCCCATGTTGATATTGAGTATTAAGTACTTGACAAATCTCCCTTTAAGGTATATTTTGAACAGATAAAATATGTGCTATTAATTTGCGATTAACTATGGACAATAATGCGATTAATCACAATTAAATATTTTAATTCATTGACAGCCCACTGTAAAAACTATGGGTGTTTTTTCAAAACTTTAACTTTGATTGTTGCTTATTTATTCATGAAAATTTAATGTGTAATAAAATTTAACGATAAATACTGTTCAGGGGCTTTAATGCACATGGTCCCGTGAAGGCATCACAGCCCCAAACTTGATGCATCTCATTGTTTTTGCTCTTGCAAGATGAGGTGCCATGTGGCTGGGGACAGCTAGCACATGAAAATGCAATGTGGGCATATGAAAGTCTTAATAAATCCAAAAAATAATCATCAAAAGCTTGTTCTCATTTAGGAATTAAAACGTTAAATGGTTTTGTAAACATGAGCACAGTAGCAACATTAAGACGTCTCACTATATCCTACAATGACCATCTGTGTGGGGATAGACAAACTATATAGACATATGACAGAATAATACTGCCCACTGTAATACAACATAGAGCAGTACAACGCAGTGTAGTGCAGTGTAATGTGGATTCATTTGTTTTCCCTGGGTAAATTCACTCCGCAAGGTCAGCAGAGAAAACACTGTGGCATCATTTACGACATTTGACAGTTAATATCCTGAGGACTGCTTCTCTGTCAAATGACCCTGAACAACTTTCTTGGATAAAAGGGCGTTTCCAATAGTGACTAACGCCACAATTCACAGTAGAATAGCTAGTTTATGAACCTAAATGACCTTGAACAAGACACTGAACCGCGATGAGATCACGAAATGTAACTCGGAAGGCTAAACGCATCCGGTAAATGCCTAAAATGATGTGCAAAAAGTATAATGAAAAACCACTTGTGCTTGTCTTCCTTAATTTGTCACCATGGGCAGCGAGTAATGATGCCAAAAAACTCCTGTTGTTGCTTTGTGTCCTCTGCATCTTTTGATTTTCGATGAAACCCTGTGGTTTTATGTCTCCTTCCTCTTGTGTTGGGCTTGTCCTTGTCCTTGTGGTTGTGTAAAATGAGCTCTGGGCCAGATGGTGTCCTTCCTCTGTGTTTCAACTTTATAGAGTTTGTATTTACATAGAGTCACACTTCCACCATATGGGATGAGCCCACGCATTCACAAACACACCCACAGTCTCTCTCACACTTACACTAGCTTTTATCAAAGGATACCACCAACAACTTCAACAGATATCTAAACTTTAATGCTGAAAGATTGTAATGCACATTCTTTATCAGTGGCTGCCCTCTATGGAAACACACGTTTACACCCTCACACACTTAATCCATCTGTGCTGCACTCCCTGTAGTAACCTAAACCCAATAACCCCTCTACATTATCATACCTGAATATTTATATGGCATAAACAGCAAAGCTGCTAAGTTTCAAATCTCTTAGGGGAAAAAAATT
This sequence comes from Sebastiscus albofasciatus, assembly GCA_916701655.1. NCBI lineage: Eukaryota > Metazoa > Chordata > Actinopteri > Perciformes > Sebastidae > Sebastiscus > Sebastiscus albofasciatus. Next base: position 223,367 of record CAKAOI010025966.1, on the reverse strand, counting down.
ATGAAGTGGATATAAGGTCACTCTTATTGCTCCGTATTTGGAGGTTTTGGAAAGAATAATGAGTGTGATATGTTTCCCATTTACAACATTAAAGGAACAGTGTGTAGGAATTTCTCCCATGTGCCAAGCATGTAGCGTAATGGCCCTCTCTAGAGCCAGTTGTTGTAAGAGTAGAGTGCTTAGAGCGTGTGTGTACATGGGAAGTGAGTGCTGAAGCAAAAGTGAGAGAGCGGCGGCGACAGGAACAAGTAACATTATTGACTCCGGCCCAAACAGGAAAAGTTAAAAGTGTTCATTCTAAAAGCTCATTCTAAGCCAACAAAAGCACGATTCTGATTTTCAGGTGGTGATACACTAAACAAAACATCCTGCTTATTAATATTATATTACATTTCTGTCAATAGATCCCCCTAATTGTTACACACTGGTCCTTTTAAGCTGACATTCATCAACAGCAGGAGTGAGCAGGTAGTGTTTCTGCTCACTTTTCGCTTTACAGCACATTGTTGCTGTTTGAAGACATACAGTATAGAATATGGTCTTTAAAATCGAGTCTATCTTGCTTCCCCAGAGGAATAGTATATTGAACACATCAATAAATCAATCAAACTCTGTTTAACTTGAGCATTTGAGCAGTTGCACATTTTTTTCAAGTCGCTAGGTTCACCCTGTGTTTTATTTAAATTAACATAAGAAAAAGTTTTTTAATATGAAATACGATTGGATGAACGATCCTTTGTTGAGGTCCCAAAACTCAATTAGCCTCGTGGGAAACTACAAACACATCATGCTAGCCATGTAATGTGAAGCTCAGCCGCTTTTTCCCTCCACATTCTTCTTGCCTGTTCTCTGCCTTGTTTTAAGATAAAAGTACTTTTATTAGTTTTAGAGTGATAGGAAGAGGAAGGCTGTGCAGTCAGTCGTGTGGGTTCAGCAGATCAGTCTCACATGTGGGAAAGAGACTTTATCTGTGCTGATAATTTACATAAGTTACAACGTTCCTGTTTCTGAAAATGTTCTTTCTGACGCATGGAACTGTCCCAGTAAGTCGAGAGACATGAGCTTGATTTTGTTTCTTAATATCTGAATTAAGTTGCCTGAACATTTTCATGGTTCACTGTTGCTTTGTCATATGGTGCTCTGACACATCTGACCTTCATATCTGTATTCTTCGCACCTTTGCTAGGTTGTAATACTGTTATTTTTTGTTGTTGTGTGCTGTCTTTCCTTCAGACGATATACCGTACATGTCATTTCTTGAGAGTTAGTTACAAAAATCAACATTAAAGAAATGGTTCAACGTTTTGTAAATTAGACTTTTTAGCTTTCTTGTCAACAGTTAGAGAAGAAGATTTATACCCATAGAAATAGAGTAGAGTAGAATGGACATTGAACTGTTTCCCGTGGTCATTTGACTAATACAAAAGAAAATGGCGATTGTTGTTAGTTGTTATGGTGACAACACATGTCAGTGTGGCCGCAGATGTATACTTGTCCACCTCCAGAGTGGTGGAGAGTGAGGCGAAGGTACACAACCACTTATGCAAATTATGCACGATGGCGTCACCAATATGCACATGAGCGTATGGCATCATCTGGCTACTTTTAAAGACATAAAAACAGCTAGCCTGTCTCAGTCCAAAGGTAGTAGCACCTCTAAAGCGCATTAACTAGCTTGTTATATCTTGTTTGTTTAATCCATCTTTTATGCTAAACAAAGCTTTTAAACCTTTCCTGACTATAGCCTTACATTGAACAGCCAGATTTAAGAGTCATATCTATTTTCTCATCTAACTCTCCACAAGAAAAGCGAATAAATGTATTTCCCAAAATGCTGAACTATTGCTTTAAAGCTCCAGTTTCTCAAGCTATTAAGGTTCTCTATACACACACACACACAGTACAGACACCTTCCACAGTTACGCCTGCTCATATAATTTCCACCATACAGATTTCCATCCAGAGAGTTGAACTTTTATGACCTGGTCACAAGCCTGCTGCAACTTTTATGAGATGACCTGCGAGCTGAGACTCGACCTACATTTTGCCTGCTATTTGCAGCGGCTGCTGGGTTCTTCAGGAAAGAAGATATGAGGAGAGAAGAGCAGAGTAGAGGAGAGGGGAAAGCAAGTGGAAAAGTAGGAAAGGGAGAAATCGAGAAACATGAGGGGAGAAATGGTGATGAAAAAGGAGAGGAGAAAAAGAGACCTGAGAGAGGAAGAAGACAAGACAGAAACGTTTACTCCTCCTGTTTGAGAGACTGTAAGCAGCATGAGCCTGACCTTGGCTACAAGACATTTAAACTGCTGAGTACACACACACACACACACACACACACACAGCCACACAGAGGCATCTCTGTATTCTTGGCATCTGTCTGGTCGACCTCCACAAGAATCAGCAGCCACACATTATATATGAAACCACCACCCATGGTGTGTGTGTGTGTGTCTGTGTGTGTGTAAATTACAAGCAGATGTGCTCCCAGACTTCACAATTAAAACAAATAGGATTCTGGATTGCTTGACTGCTGCCAATCTATTTCTCCGCCATTCCTCCTGCCCTTCACTTCCTCCTTCAATCGTTCCCCCATTTTTTTTAATCCCACTCTCCTCACCCACCCATCCACCTTCCTTTATCTCCATGCATCCGCCCCACACTGTGTGTCCTAAAGAAAGAAAAAAAAATAATCCCCTTCTCATCTTACTCTTTCTTTTCTACTTTTTGCTCCTCCCTGATGTTCGTGAAGGGCAAAGAGAAGATGAACAGTATAAAAAATCTTTCAGAAGCACTAAATAAATCTGCGCTCTGTATGATTAGCATTTTGTATCGACAACTAAAGATTTCAGCCCAGAGTCGCACAGTGTATATATATACGATTAATTAATCATTCTCCGTGAGCTTAATGTGAATTAGTGCAGCTTGTTTTCTGCCTTTTCTTCACTGAAGAGGACGAAAATAGGATGGGCACCGCTTCATCGTGTGGAGAAATCATTCGACAACCTCCGGGTCTGAAAAGTGAAGCCAATGCTGAAGTGCCTTAAACTTGCATTCTTTCTAAGAGCCAGCAGGGGGCGATTCCTCTGGCTGCAAAAAGAAGACTGACTGTATAGAAGTCGATGAGAAAATGACTTTACTTCTCACTTGATTTATTACCTCAGTAAACATTGTAAACATGAGTTTATGGTCTCGATTGCTAGTTTCAAGTTTTCTTCAATACAGCATGATGTTCATTTAGTAAATTATGGTCCCATTTAGAGTCAAATAGACCATAAAGCAGGGGATGCTTTAGGGCCGGGCTACCTTGTGATTGACAGGTCGCTACCACAGCATTGTCCGTTCTGGGAGTTGTCCGTGTTTTTGGCATAGAACTTTAACCCTTTCACAGTGTGTTTTCAGTTCATGAAAGTTAATTGTAACATTTTGATCGCCTACAAATGTCTTATTCAGCGTTCGGTGTACTTGTTCTCGTGTCACTTGTGGTTGCAAAAAACCAAGATGGCGACTGCCAAAATGCCAAACTCAAGGCTTCAAAACAGCAGTCCACAAACCAGTGGGTGACGTCACGGTGACTACGTCCACTTCTTATACAGTCTATGGGAGAAATCCAAAATTGAATAGGCCTGCTGTACCAATAGTGGTTATAAAAGCTACGGTTGAACAGTCATTGTGTGGCAAGAGATTTAGCAAACGATTAATCCTCACTGTATGGCCTCTTCTACGACAGATGTCACCGAACCAACCAGCAAGCATGGAATGACACAAAATATGATGGCAGACACAACATTGTGAGCTCCATTTTTATAAAGAAAAAAAAAAAATGAGAGTAGCACAAAGGAGCGACGCAAGTTGATGACATGTCTGCTTTAATTTCTTTTTATTTATATCTTAGTGCTACGATCCATCTATCTCACAATTTGACGTGCCTCGAAATTGATATCGTGCGGTCTGACACAAATTGCGACCGATATTTTATTACATCTATCTCCTACAGAGTGACAATCACACTATAGGAGCCTTTTATCACCTCCTTTCCCTCCGTCCTGCCTTTCTTTTCCCTCTCCTCAGATGACATCTTGAAAGATGATGAATCCGTTTTCTCTCTCCTTCCCTCCCATCCTCACTCTCTTTATTTCTACTTTGACTGTCTAACCCAAAACAGCGAGAGAAGCTTTGCTTTATCACTCCACTCCTTTATGCCTGCCCTTTAAAGTACCTCCTATGTCCCCCTTTCCCTGCCTCCCACATCTCTCTGTCCCCCTTTCTCGCCCTCTTTCTTTTCTTTCTTCCCAGCACCCTTCTTTCTTCCAAGGTGATGTTACTATAAAGACATGACAGGAGCTGTGTGCCATAAAGATTTTGAATATTGATGATTTTCTTCTTCCTTGTATTTCCCATCTGTCCTCTCCTTTCTCCTCTCTCTTCTCCTCTCTCTAGGTGATGCTTGCAGAGCGCAAAACAACAGAGGAGCTGTACGCCATAAAGATCCTGAAGAAGGACGTTGTGATCCAGGATGATGACGTTGAATGCACCATGGTGGAGAAGAGAGTGCTAGCGTTGGCTGGAAAGCCCCCGTTCTTAACACAGCTGCACTCCACTTTCCAGAGCATGGTAGGTGGGCCAACATACAAAAGCTGTATGATATCGTATAAAATTATTTCATGTCTTATTAAAACCAGTGGGAAACCTACAGGTCTGAAAAGTGAAGCCAATACGGAAGTGCTTTAAACTTGCATTCTTTTTAACAGCCAGCAGGGGGCGACTCCTCTGGTTGCAAAAAGAAGTCTGATTGTATAGAAGTTTTTGAGAAAATGAGCCTACTTCTCACTTGATTTATTACCTCAGTAAACATTGTAAACATGAGTTTATGGTCTCAATCGCTAGTTTCAAGTCTTCTTCAGTTTTCGTCTTACAACTGTAACTCTTTCACAGTGTGTTTTCAGTTCATGAAAGTTAATTGTAACATTTTGGTCGCCTAAAAATGTCTTATTGAGCGCTCGGTTGTACTTAGCTCTACCCTCTTGTTTCACTTCTGGTTGCAAAAAAACAAGATGGCGACGGCCAAAATGCCGACCTCGAGGCTTCACTACTTAATTGTGTTGATGTCTTCTTTGTTAAAGCCATAATTCAGTATTTTGAGAAATACGTTTATTCACTTTGTTGCTAAGAGTAAGTTGATATCATACCCATTATCTGTGCATTGCATATAAGGCTGCAGCCAGCAAACGGTTAGCTTAGCTTAGCATAAAGACTCGAAACAGGGAGAAATAGCTAACGTGGCTCCAACAGAAGGCAACAACAACACCTCTGACTCTTGCTAATTAACAAATACTATCCCTTTTGTTTAATCCATACAGTGTGTAAAATGTGTAAAGTGTAAAAATGCTGTGATTCTGTTAGGGGTTATTATAGTTTCATTTGCTGCTGGTTCAGGCTCTATGGACTTTATGAACTTCTGTTTAACTGGAAAATGTTTGCTTGGTTGGTTACATAGTTACACACACACACTTCCACAAATGCACAGTGACTGGAAACCAAAAAAAAAAAAAAAAATCCATTTTACATTCTTTGCAAGCAGGGTTGGGCAATATATTGATATTATATCGATATTGTGATATGAGACAAGATATCATCTTAGAATTTGGATATCGTAATATCGGATTATGGCCTAAGTGTTGTCTTTTTCTGATTTTAAAGGCTGCATCACAGTAAAGTGATTTTCTGAACTTACCAGGCTTTTCTTTTATTTGCCTTTCATAATTTTTGTAAATATTTTGTGAAAGCACCAATAGTCAACCCTACAATATCATCGCAATATCAGTATCGAGGTATTTGGTCAAAAAATATGGTGATATTTGATTTTCTCCCTCTCGCCCAGCCCTATTTGCAAGCAGACAAACTGACACCCTTCGTAGGCCCCTACACCTTCACATTATATCCGATCTGAAGGGAGCCACGGTGCGGCGTCCTGCTGAAGTGCACAGCCGCGCTGCTGGTGAGCGCTGTGGTCTTAACAGCAGCCGCCCATGCCTGCCGTCACTAGCTCACAGCTGGAACACGCAGGCTGGGTTCATATTTGATTCATGCTCATCTTCTGATGTATAATCCATATTACACTGAAGATGAGTCAACAGAGGGAGTAAATATAGCTCACTGGTCCAACACTTATAACACCGAGTACAAGTCATGTACTTTCACATGCATACATAAACATACTCGCTTGGACATATTTTCATTGATCGGTGAAAATAATGAGTTGTGAATTCATTTGAGGTTGTCGTTAAAGGCTTGACAAATAAAGTTGACCTGCACATACACACACACACACACACACACACACACACAAAGCAGAAGTGAGTGTGTTAATCCCCCTCAGCACTAATTCTCTGACCAGAGGAGGGCTTTCGTATATATGGGACTTAACAGGCAGTTATTATAACACACACATACACATAAAGGCAATTATATATCCCGCATGCATACACACATGCATACTACTGCATATGCTGTGTAGTGCGCACACACACACACAAATAGCCGGCTTCTGCCCAAGGTTTCTACCCGTTAAAGGGGAGTTTATTCTTGCCAGTGTCGCGACAAGTGCATTCTTGTTGGGTCTCTTAAGTTATAGAGTACAATTTAGATATGAAAAGCGTCTCGAGCTAACTTCTGTTTTGATTTGACGCTATATAAAAATAAATTGAATTGAAGTACATTTTAATCACACATACACAGTAGACACACACACACACGGAGCACATATTACACAAACAACTGTCCATGAGACTTATCAGAGAGTGCAAGTACACTCTCAAACACACTCACACACAGTCTAGACACACATTGAAAGACAACACACACATGATCACACACACAAATACCTCCACTCTCCCTCACATACTGAACCTTATTGGCAATTTCTGTAGATAATGGAGGAGAATTATCTCTTAAATTGATGTTGCTGTGTTCCCTCAGTTAAAGTCTGATCGGAAAACAACCCGATCACCTCTTTCTCACGGTCTTCTTCCTCTTTCTCCATCTTTTTGCCCCTCTATTTTCACTGCCTACGTCATTTTGTCTTCTTTATCTCTCCTTTAATCTTCTCTTATTTGACCCATCACTCTCGATCTACCTCTGAGCAATCCCTTTCTCTCTACAGTATCTTACTTTGTTCTCATTTCTCTGTGACCTCTCACCTGCTTTTATGAACATGCACTTAATGACCTCTCTCTTTCTCCCTGCGTCTGCCCCTCCATCTCTCCGTAGGACCGTTTGTATTTCGTCATGGAGTACATAAACGGAGGAGATCTCATGTATCAGATTCAGCAGGTCGGCAAGTTCAAAGAGCCCCATGCTGTGTGAGTACGGACACACAAACACACAAAGGCTAAGATACATTCCTGTGCCATCACAACACAACATCTTAATCCCGTGCTTATAGGTGTTTCGCAGTTTGGTAATGCTTTTTTTAAAAATCATATTGAATAAGCCATCAGCAGTTTGACGGGCTCAGGTGATGGATGAGCAATCCGAGCAGAAGCCTGGGGGTGAAATATGTTGTTCGCCCCGATGCACGTCGCTGCTCTGAAGAACTTCAAAGAAATGAAAGTAATCCAGCAGCTCCTGTGAGTTTTCACTGTGCGGTAGAATACCTCCAAAACTGTAGAATATAATTAAGGTGGCTGGCGAGATCACTGGTGTCAAGTCAAACCAGCGGGCTGACATATTTGACAAGCGGGCTGTCGGGGAAAGCGAGAGCCGTGGAGGAGTTTGCCCTTCATCTGCTTTATAGGGAATTAGAGTTTCTTCCCCCTGGCGGAAGGTTTAGACTGCTGAAGGGCAAGTCGACGGGGTGAGGAACTCTTTTATCTAACGCCTTCGACTTGTTCTACTCTGTTTAATTTATTTAGTAGACAATAGTCAGGATATTCTGCTCCGTAGATGATGATGATGATGCCTTGAACTTTTGTCTCAGTCTTGTCTTTTGTCTTTTGTACGTATGTTTAGCATCTAAAGCCGCGTTAGCTTCCTGCTGTGGCGACGCCCATCTGGTCGTCATGCAAACAAGCTCTGCATATCCCACACTGCTCTCCGCACCATCAAAATGCCTCTTGACATCTTTTAGCTGCACTTTACAAACAGACACGGATTGTGCACGCCCGCGCAAATACTGCGTCGACTGCGTGGTCAGTGTGTCCAGACTCCTCCTGTTGATCTTATCAGCTGCTCTCTGGCCTTGAAGAGACAGCACTGACCTTTCATGCAGACACACACATACGTGCATGCACACACACAAATTATCCATCTGTTTTCCTCCTGTCCTTTCTCTCAGACTCTTTCTAATTATTGTTTTTGTTTCTTTTTGTGTGTGTGTGTATGTGTAGATTCTATGCTGCAGAGATCGCCATTGGTCTGTTCTTCCTACATCTAAAGGGCATCATCTACAGGTAAACTCCATCCCACAACATACTAAATATATAACATTTACAAAATACCACATTTATTGTGGAGGATTCTCAATTTATTAAAGGATGTATTTTCTTGTTAATAGTATGGGTCGATACTGTTTTGGTTTTAAATGAATTACTACAACAGCCCAAACACAGTTTTACACCTTTCATAATACAAGTTTGAAAAGCAGGCACTTTGTAACAAATTTGTGTCTTAATCACTGAAGTGCTGCAATTTTGAATATATATCATTTTTGACAAAATACATTGGACTTTACAAGGTTGCTATGGAGTCATAGGAGTGCCATAAAAAAATAATTAATCCGTAAAAGAATAAGAAAATAAATGTGGTAATATAAAGAGAAATAAATAAAAGACTAAATAAGTAAATACAGATTTGGAAATATAAAGAGAGATAAAAAAAAAGAATAAATAAGTAAATAAAAATGTGGAAATATTAAGAGAAGTAAATGTGGAAATACAGTAGCAATACGGAAAGGACAACTAATAGGGAAATTAATAAGGAAAAATAAAGTGATAAAAATAAATAAATTACATTGAATAAAAACTAAATTAATTAAAACATATACATATACAAAGAAAAAATAATTTAGAGTAATTTATATGCAATAAATAAATTAATATATATTTGTAAAAATATACAGAAATAAATGAACAAATAATATTAAAATGAATGAAAGTACTTATATTGTTTTATATTTTATTTGTCTTTATATTTCCACATTTATTTATTCTTTTATTCATTCCTCTTTATATTTCCACATTTATTTATTTTTTAATTCTTTTATAGATTTATTCTTTTTAATGGCACTCCTATGACTCCATAGCTTTGAGCCCAATCTGAGTAGAGAGATTTAAAATAATAATAAACAACCGTATTCGTCAGTATTCACTTTAACATCAGCCCTGCAGAAAAAGACTCCTGCAGGGACGGAGTTGAACATAATGTGCATTAATCTGTAATATTCAAACAGGACGGGACAATCACATTTTCTGACTACTTGACTCCCCCTCAGTAGCCACTGAAGAAAAGTAGGTTTTTGACCTTTAGACTTCAACTACAATTAACTGCTTCCTGCTGTTCATGATATCATGCCGAGAATCCGCCCCCACAAAGGATGCAGTCCTCTCAACTGCGAAGCAGAACCGGTCATCTGGTTTGGTCTAACTTTAGCTCGACCTCTTGGATTAAACACGGCATCATTCCCTATTAAACTCCCGCTAAATTGAACAGGAAAAATTGCAGAAATCTTTAGAATACAAAAGCCTTATAAGAGCCTTCGTGGGCCATGTTGGGTCATGAATTGAGTTTTGACCCCCGTTAATGTTGCCGTTTCCCTCCTGTAGAGATCTGAAGCTGGACAATGTGATGCTGGACTGCGAGGGTCACATTAAGATAGCAGATTTTGGCATGTGTAAAGAAAACATGAACGACGGAGTCACTACCAAGACCTTCTGTGGAACACCAGACTACATAGCTCCTGAGGTAGAGTGTGTGTGAGGTGTGAGAGATGACAATGCATGTGCTCTGGTCGTTGTTTCTGGTCTGTAGCTGATTATTCACATGTACTTTGAGGTATTTTAGTTTGCATTTAACAAGTATTCTTCTGATTTAAGTGATGATGGCAACTTTCCTGAACAAAGTCTTTTATATTTCAGATCATAGCCTACCAGCCTTATGGAAAATCTGTGGACTGGTGGGCCTTCGGAGTATTGCTCTATGAGATGCTGGCTGGACAGGTCAGTCTGTGTTTGTATATCAGAGTTTTATAAGTAGAATGACTAAACCTGGTATAAAAAAAGAAAATAAAACAATCTTTTCAAAAGACAGCATTGATATGTGAGTAAAACTCCTCCTTCAACCGCATTTGTATTCATGACTGAATGTGACAAAAAACAAACACTCCTGATCGTAGCCTTTAAAATTTGACATTGTGTAATGAAAGGTTAGCTATTAAATTATACCCCTTGATGAATTTTTCTCTCATGGCATTAATAATTGTTAGAGTAGATGTGACATTTTCAAATCCTGGATCTCTCATTTGGAGTGCATATTGTGAATTTGTGAGCGTTGCAGGCCTGCAGTGTTTTCATTCTGAGGAGTTCAGACAAAAAAAAAAGCTTTTAATGATTCAATTCAATTTTCTCCTCTCCTCTCCTCTCCTCTCCTCGCTCCTCCTCTCCTTCTCCCTCCTCTCCTGTTCTGTTCTCTCCTCTCCTCTCCTCTCCTCTCCACGCCTCTCCTTATCCCTCCTCTCCTGTTCTCTCCTCTCCTCTCCTCTCCTCCCTTGCTCCTCCTCTCCTCTCCTCTCCTCTTCTTTCCTCTTCTCTCCTCTCTTCTATTCTCCTCTCCTCTTCAGCCTCCGTTTGACGGTGAAGATGAGGATGAGTTATTTCAGTCCATTATGGAGCATCACGTCTCCTATCCCAAGTCAATGTCCAAGGAGGCTGTCGCTATCTGTAAAGGGGTGAGTGTGTACACACACACACACACACACACACACTCACACACACTCACACACACTCTGTACAACATGAGTCCTTGTCCGTCTCACAAGCTCAACCTTGCTCCCTCCTCACAAAATCTCTCTTTCTGTCTTGCTCCCTCTCTTCTCAACACTCGGTCTCTCTTTCACACACACACACACATACACACACACACATACACACACACACACACAGAGGGGGGAGAATAGGGAGGGTATTATAAATTTGTCTGAGGAAAGGAACAAGGAGGAAGGAGGAAGAGAAGGAGGCAGAGAGGGACATCACAATTATCTGCATAATTAAAACCATTGTGGGGGAACATTTATTTGGAGTGAAACAACATTGTCCGCTCTCGCTATCTGTCCTGCTTCCATCTCTCTCTCTCTGTCTCTCTCTCTCTGTCTCTCTCTCTCTGTCTCTCTCTCTCTCTCTCTGTCTCTGTCATAACGCTCTACTTTCCCGTCCTTCTCTCTCTGCAGTGTTCATTGTTAAGCCGCTGTTTTGCTTTTTTCATTGTACATCCTCTCTATCTCTCTCACACACACACACACACACACACACATTGCACTGCTCTAATAGCCTAAGCCTGTGCTGTGTGCTCAGTTGACTGTGGAAACTCCTCTTCAGAAAAGACCGGCCAGTACCAAATGATGCCCTGACACTTTCCAACTGGACTGGACTAGTGTATGTGTGAGTGTGTGTGTGTGCATGAGTGTGTGCGTGCGTGCGTGCGTGCGTGCGTGCGTGCGTGCGTGTGTGTGTGCGTGCGTGTGTGTGTGAGCTGATTACTGCTATAAACGGAGTGGGTCCTCTCTATCAAACCACCACGTCTGTCTCATCTCCTAACGCTACGCTTCACTGACCACGACAAACTGCACTCACACACTCACACACACACGCACACACACACACACACACACACAAACACACACACTTGAGGATGTACAGTATGTTTAAAACTAGAGTATCACTCTCATTTCTCATTATATATCACATGTGCACACACATGCATGAAAAAAATGTTGACATCAATTAGTTAATTTATAAACACAAAAACTGATTTTCCTTCATTAACAAGGTATGAACAGATGTTTTTGACAGAAAGACACCTTTCTCCTAATTGTTTCTGTAGCTCCATCCTGACGCAAGCTCTGCAATAACCTACACACACACACAAATATGTATTACCATCAACATACATCGCAAGCTTGAGTTAAGACACACGTCTATGCCGGCATAACGTCCTCCCACTATATTTAAAGGCATTCATAAGCAAATCAATGACAAATATGTTCACTGAGACACACACACACACACACACACACACACACACATACATGCTGTGTTATGTATTAGTGATGATTACTGGGTTGTAGTGCTACAACAGTAGATCTTCAGTGGAGCATGAAAGCTCGCCTCCGTCCACCCCCACAGCTCCCACTGCGCCCCTCCAGCACTGCCTGGGTTAACTCATTGCATCAATATGTGTGTGTGTCTATGCGTATGCGTATGTGCATGCATGTGAAGACTACATGAAGCGTTCCCTTTCAAATGCTACAAGATATTTCCATTTTGAAAAACCATCATGTAAAGTTCATTTTTCCAGTACTCCGCGGTGAATACAGCTCAGTCTGGGAACACGATGTCAAGCCGTAGCTTAAATAGCCCGTTGACAGCCGTTGTTCTAATTTAGAGCTCTACACGTATTTTGCAGGAGTAGGTGTCGCTGTTTTTAAGTAACCGACTGAAATCAGTCGTATCCTGTGAGGGGGGATCTTCAGTCAGAGGTGGAGTTTAGTCAAAGGAAAGTTCTTGCGAGTAAGTTTTCTAGTCAAAGCTCAATGCGGCACACTGTCTCGTGTTTGACTGCGTTGTATTTCGGTCTGTTTCAGCTGCTGAAATCCAAATAGACGTTGGTCTCCTCGTCTCGTGATCCTCCAAAATAAGTGTTGAATTGCGGTGTCTAATTGAAAACAGAACGTGGCTTAACTTTTTACCAATTTTGTAAAAAAAGAATTTTCTGCTCTTCAGTTCAAAAGTAACATTACAAACTATCTAACCTATTATTAGTATTAACAATTAGTATGAGTGTATTGCCAGGTACTGTGTAATGTCTAGGAGGAAGCCCTGGTTGTTTCAGCAGGAGGTAATGTCATCCTTTCACCAATTATCCGTGTTTCAAGGTGCATATTTCCTTTAGTATAATTAGGCTTGGACCCACACACTGTGCTGTAGCTACTGAGGTCATGTACTGTATGCAGTAGGCCTGTGGTTTGCGTGTGAGTGTTAGTGTGTGTGTTGAGCGAATGTGTGGAAAGGGAGTGATCAGAGACATTTCCACTCCCCTGCTTCCACCCTGACCAGCATCCATATTTCATAGCCAGCAATGGGCCACACTAACACATCCACGCTTAGGCTGCGACTGCAGTATATTCTGTAGTGGTAGGTACATGATGTCTTCAACCACATGATTTTACAGCAAAGAGTAATTGTGCAAGTATGCCCTTACATATCCAAAGGCACTCACTTACACACACATAAACACACAGCCTTTTTTTTCCAATGCAGTTCCCTTTTGTGTTCTGCGATGCAAGAAGCGTGGCTCAGTTATCATGAAACGGTGTAATCGCCAGGATGAAGTCAGAGCATATAAGTGCATGTAGGTGAACATGCATTGTATTGATTACTCAGAGAAGAGGATGTTTGGAGTTTTACTTAAAATAAAAATGTCTCGACACCTTTGATAAGTCAGGCAGGTTAGCGGACATCCGTGCAGAGCCATCACAACACACCACATGCACAATAATGGAAGCAAAAAATGTTTCCAAGATAAACAAAAATGGAAAAGATTGTGCTCTTATTTTGTTAGATTTTTTTAGATTCTGTTTGACCTTACATAACCCTCAAATTAGAGACTGCAGATGAAACACATTATTGTTATAAGTGAATTACAGTATTGCTGCTAGCCTCCAGTGTCTGCTCAACTCAAAGGAAGGGCCTTATACATTCTACAGACAGATGATGACACTGGTAATAATTCAAGCCATAAAACTTTCTTTTATGCCAATATGCAGTACAATTCCATGCCAAAATATGAACCAGAATTGCACTGCACCATCTGATCTGCATGAACAAAAAACTCAGCCTCACCACCCCACCTTCTTGTGCAAGCAGCTTCCTTTGGGGTCACACACTTACTGAATAGCATTACACCTTTTTTATGTCCTGACACATTCTTGGTTATTTTTTAATCTTTATTGAATTTATTATTGAAATTACCCGTCATTGAAATGATGACATTGTTTGCTCTCCTGCCAGCCTGCATTGAAATAAAGCCCAGAAAATAAAATAAATGCCATGACTGTACAGGAATAAGGTAAGCCCAGTTTTACCAGATGGTGAATGCAGCCCGTTAATATTGAGTGACCAGAGAAAGTAAGCCATGCCGATTTCACATATGCCATTATGTCCTGCAATCAGTGACCTGTTTCGGTCTGGCTGCTTTGTGGTCCACTGAATGTGCTGTTCTCCTTCACTCCATTCTGGCAGTGAGGAAGACAGCACATTCACTAAGACTCTCTTCATTAAAGTAGCTGCTGTAACTGTACTGTCTGCCACAAAAGCCACCAGATTTGTTACCAGGTTGCATCACAGGTGTGGTTTTAAGTGCACCCCACACTGGATCGCCTTGAAACTGTTGTGCATGCACATTTTTAACAATGTGTGTCAGACAGTCAGTCAATAAAGAATATTGACTCTCTTAGGCCATAGTCCAGTAAAAAGATGAAGAAAGACATCAAACGTAGACAGCAAGAGAGGGGTTAAGGCTGGCCCGCACTAAAAGATTTTTAAAATCTTAACAGATGTTGAAAATGTGAGACCTCACACATAACAAGATGTTATGTTAAATTTAACAGTTTTGTTCTTATAGTGTGTGGAGAGCGACGATTTGGCCAAAACAGCACAACGCACAACAGATTCCATTCATGAACAACAAGAGTCCCAACTAAAAAAAACGTAAATCCCTCAAAATCTCTAGCAGTTAGTTTTTGCACTACTTTGTACTGAAAATTCACAAAGGAAAAAAGAAAAAAAATACGGATGAAGTCATGGAGACACATTAAGTAAACACTATTACACGGCTTCGTTGAATACTCGATTCTGATTGGTCAATCACGACGTACTACGGTCTGTTATTTCTTTATAGCAGACCGTTGCTATGGGCGCAGTTCTGATGTCGGACACTGGTGGGCCGTTTTTGTGTCAAATTATTGATTTCTTAAGTAAGTAGGCGTGTAATAAGCGGGATAATGTATAGCTAGTGGGTCATTGTTGTGAAATAAACCCCTTCAGGGCGATGCAAGACCCTGTCGGGCTTTATTTCACAACAATGACCGGCTCACTGTACATTATCCCTTACGTGTTGTTGCCACAAATCAACAAGTTGATCCTCCATTTCTGAGGTCCATCTTACCACTACTTTATGCTTTGTGTTTTGCATTAGCAGTGGCCGCCACGACAGCAGTTGTTGTCCTTTCTTCTTCAGTCGGTCTACAGTGGTTCTCAATTGGCTATCGTTTTTTCCCACGTGACCGCATCATCTGCCGTCCTCGGGGTTCCCCACACATAACAAGATATCTGATTGTAAATATCAAACTCGTTTAATACTTGTGATTTGAAATCGGTGTTCCGAGCCGATCGGGGGGGATGTAAAAAAAACACTCTTAACATACCTCACATCACAGGAATGTCTGGAAAAATGATCTTTAGAACCATTGAAAAAATCGTGGCTTTCCTGAAAATTGTCTGAAAGGAGGAAGGAATCAGGCCCAAAACCGGCTTGATTCTCATGTAGCGTGTACCCGACATTAGAGGCAGAGTGAGGAGGATGACTGGAGAGGGATTATCGTTGCCTCTGTGGAAAATATTCCAAACAAACAATTCAATTTGTTTTATATCAAATATTCTTTACTTAACCGTTGACTTTCTGCATGCCTGTTAATTTAGATCTGTGTGTTTATGGATGAGTAAGTGTGTGTGCACTTATCTCTGAGCAGCCAGTGTGTTATGTGTGTTATGTGTGTTATGTGTGTGTGTGTGTGTTCAGTGTAAGGTTGACTGACCCGTGGAAAATGTTATTTTAGTTCTAATGTAATGAGTTATGACTGCTCCTCCTGAGGGAGGCACACCCCACCTACCCCACACACACACACACACACAAACACACACTCACACTGACGTCACCAGCTTTCATGCTGTTCTTAAGGTTTTCTGTGGACAGACATCGTAAATGGTCCTTAATTACGCCTCTGGAAAACGAGGAAAAAAAGCAACAACAGTTATTCATTTAACCGCAGGCGGTGGCTTGGTGGCTCATATTTGGACCTCACAAAGAGGCGTCTGAGATGATAGATAGTAGAACTGAAGGATGGTTAAAAGGAAGGTAAGAAAATACGAAGGTGAAGAAACAAAAATAATAGTAATGACGTTTTATTTATAAGCCGAGATGAATGAAAAAAGGAGTCATAGAGAGAAACACTGAGGAAAAGAGACAGGAATAAATGAGATGAAACTTTAATGATGCCAGAGGGGAAGTTTGGGCCATCGCAGCAGCAGCAGCACACTGTTGAGTGTAGATCAGATGCAGACCTGTCTTGTAGTTTACGATTATGCCTAGCTTATTTAAATGTAACAATCATTAACATTTAATAATTAAAGGCATTTAGCCTGCTATCTGTTAGCTAATAATTATTACTCTGTGATATTCCTGCTAACTAATAAATCATGCATCATGCACTTTGGTCTAGACTGAAAAATCTGACCAACTATGGGATGGATTGCCGTGAAATTAGTGACACATTTTCATCTCCCCCTTAGGACGATTTGGTATAACTTTGGTGATCCATTAACTTTTCATGTACCACCATCATTAGGCCAGAATTGTAATTTGTCCAATATTTTGGTTATGACCAAATACTGTTGGCCCACCTGCACGTTAAAGGCCCAGACACACCGAGCCATCATCAAAGAACTAGCGGCGACGAAGGCCACCAGTTGTGTCTCCTCATGTTGCCTTTGTCTTGGCCAAAAAGTTGCATTTGAACTCACCGCAAAGACTTCAGCAGACCGCCAGTTAGCACATACATTCTGCGCCTGTGTGAGATGAAATAACTCGTTATGATACGTACATGAAATAAGCCATTATTGGGTTAATTTATCCATCTAAATTGAATTACTGCCGATACGGCGTGATGTCCGTGACTAACTATCAACAGCTGACCTACCGAGGTTCTGGTAAATGCGTAGCAGCAGTGTGCGATTTGAGACAACACTACCTTGTCGAAATTCGCACACTACGCAAGTAAGTACATAGTGTGCACAGTGTACTACGTGGAAGTGTACAAACGGAAGTAACTGAATTGAGACACAACAAGACAGATGGATAAATATTAGCTTCCAGATCCGGATGTAAAGAGGAGATAGTGAAGGAAAAAGATGGAGGACGTAAAGAAAGGTGAGGGTGCGGTCAAAGAAAGGAGGCGATGTACGGAGAGCAAGATTTTGTGATGGAAATTCATTTTAAAAACGGGGTTGATGACAATCAATGAAGACTAGATATGAGAATATACGTAAATAGAGGGAAGAAAGGAAGTAGGGACATACAGTAATTCTCCTCTTCTTCTCTCCTCTCTTGTCTGACCAGCTGATGACGAAGCATCCAGCGAAGCGGCTGGGCTGTGCTCCGGAGGGGGAGAGAGACATCAGGGAGCACAGCTTCTTCCGCTACATGGACTGGGAGAAACTGGAGAACAAGGAAGTGCAACCGCCATTCAAACCTAGAGCCGTAAGTCTGACCCCGCTGAACCCGCCGTGACCCCCAAGTAAGGAAACGCAATCCCCCCCCCCTTTGAGCCGTGCGAGGGGGTTAATTAGTCGCCCAAGACAGCAGAGACCAGGCGTTTTAATTCCCGATAAATACGTTTTCCCTTTGTGTCTAACTTCCTCTTATTTTCCTTCGACGCCTATCTCTCTTCTCTTTCTGTTATTTTACTCATCTGTTTCACTTCCAATGTGATTGTTTCTGTCTCTTTCCCCTCCTCTGTGTGGGACGACGCACGCAGGTAAGTCAGGAAATGATGACGATGATGATGGTGATAGGGAAGAATGTGTGGTGATGAGGGCAGGGGGTGGTGAAGATGATACCACACATATTGATAAGGGTGATAGTGATGAGAAAGGTGCAGTGATGAATGTGGGTCGGATGAGGAAGACACCGAAGACGTCTGCGATGACGGTGACAAACCCAGAGCAAAACTAATGAAGGTTTGGGCTGTTGAGCTAAAACACGAGATCGGCATCTCCAGTTTTGGTGCAGTCGCATTCTGCATGAGCTGAAATGAGCTTTTTTGGGGAGGGGGGTTAGACTGAGTTCAGAGTAAACCTCAAGGGAAAAAGTGGACGTCCGTACAGTGACCTGAAACAACACTGTGTTTTGTGGTTTTCTTTGCTGTGCTCTTTTTTTTTTTTTCTCCCTACGACAAAATTAGTTTGATCACAACTAGTCCGAATGATGTCATCTCATACTAAAACTCACACACACACATACACACCATAACATGTAGACACACTCACACAGCCGCAGGCAACACTGCTGCTGAAGAGTTTTTCTGAGTTGAGCTTTTTTATGCAGCTGTCTTGGCCCGCTGGGGATGTGTGTGTGTGTGTGTGTGTGTGCAATGCTGCAGTGTGTATGCATGCTTCTGTGTGTGTGTGTGTATATATATGGGTCTTTTGCATGAATGGGTGTTAGAGGTCACCATTAGGACCCGGCTGTGTTTTTAACGCTGAGGTGTGTTTCGGCAAGACTCCTCTGATGTGACTTCTAACATATGTTGTCTGATCTCTTCTTCTCTCTTCTCTCCTTCTGCATCGGCCTCTTCTCTCTCCGTTTGATCTCGTCTTTCTAACATCTCTTCGTGTCTTTCACCTCTCTCTGTGCTGTCGCTCGCCATCTCTCTTTCTTTCTTTCTCTCTTTCTTCTTGCTTCTGAGAACTGATTTTCTGGTGTATTGTTTTTAAAGAGGGGCTCTAAAACCACCTCAAACCATTTTTTCTTCAGAGTGGTGTGTGATGGTGTTTTTTTCCTACTGATGATTGTTTATGAAGGATGTTTGATGCTTTCAAAATCCATATCACTGGTTGAGGTGGCGCTTTGGTCAGAAGTTAGTTTGCTAACTGTTTGTGATTTTGGGTCTGCTTGTATAGTTTCACACTGCGAAAGTCTGATGAGCTTTTTGAACGTGTGACTGACCAACTATTTGACTTACCGGTTGGTTTATTGATTCATCCGACAGATAAAGAATGGCCGTCGGACTTTCGTTCACAGTCTTAAATTATCATTGTTCATCTGTCCGTCCGTCAAGCAATCTGTTGTCGATCCATTCATCCATCCATCCTCCACCTAAAGACTCCATCCATCTGTTCACTCTTCACTGCCGCCATGCACCAACCCATCTGTCCTTTTACACATTTTTATTTGTCCTCTCTCCGTGTTCACAGTTTTCTCATGTTTGTTTCTGTTTATTATTTGCATGCTCTGTGGCTCAAGTCTCAAATGAAACCTGTCCTGGAGTGCACTACAGAAACCTCACAGTATAACAACAGCTTTTTAATTTAAAAATAAGACAATCTTACAGAAACATCTCACCTTTTTCTTGGAATCTGCAAGGCTCATAGTTTCAAATCAAATACAATAAAAATATTTTTTTTTCTTTTTTTCAAAGGGGCATTTCATCAAAACCAAACTCAGCTGCATTCCTGATATTAAAAAGATATTAAGACTAGGGCTGACCCGAATGCTTAGACTGTTGTCGTGGTAATCGAACTCCAAATCACTATTTGAATGCTTTGTTTTTCTCTCTTTTAATATATATGTAGTAATAATAATATATAAATCCCCAAATAGCCCATGAAATAAGGAATAATCCCACAACATTATTAATTATTCATATTCAACCTTACTTATTATTAGTTATTCTCAGACGGATATCGCTGTTTGTTGTGTGTAGAGGTGCTTTCTCACTGAGTGCAAAGCCCAAAAAACTGGCATTGAGTACAGCCCTAGTTTAGCCTTTGATTAGAGTATGATACGGGAGATGCTCACCACATCAGCTGACACATTCTTGGCTGAGGTGTTGTGTACTGAATTGCTACTTCTAAACTTTGTGGCACTTATTTCATTTCCCTACGTGGCAAATTCTTCCCATCTGGTTTCCCACAAAACAGGTTAAAACAAACGCAAGTAATTAGCTGCAAATACAATTTGACCCTGGTGTATTTCTCATTTCACATATTTCCCCAAACTATAAACAGTCTGGCTTAATTTCATTTGGGTTTTTTTTGCAAGTTACAGAGATTTAATGAGTTTGTAGTTTTCCTCTGGGTGATGTTGTCAGCGGACACTGAAACCTTGTTGTGTTAATTAAAGCTCAGCGCAGTGATGGAGATGGAAGAAGGAAAAAAAAAAAAAAGGAATAGCTCGGCCCAAAGTCCCCGTGAGGCATACTGTCGGGAAAATATAGTTTTCAAGTTAATAACTTGTTTTATGTACTTAGACGGACGCACATCTCGCGGGTATATGAGCTCTTATTGAGTTCCCAGTGGTCAAAATGAGGAAATGAAGTGGACTGAAATGAACAATGACTTCTTCTTTTTTTCCAAATTGCTTCTTGAGAAAACAAATTCTACCTAATGTGAATTACACAAAAAAGATGATTTCATTCCGTCATCTGTCGCTTCTTTATAGGCACTTAAAGAGTTTGATTGGTCGGTGATAGTTGATCTTCTACTATTGTTACATTTATATACAACAACATTTTTAATAAGCGCTGTAGATGTAATTTCAATATGATGACGTAATCGTCATACTGTATATAGAATATCTTGAAAGTCGATTTAAATATTTTCTCAAATTGTGCAGCTTCTAAGCAAATATCCAAAGTAGCGCTGTCAATCCATTCAAATATATAATCCAGATTAATTAAAATTGAAATATACTTTCTTTATGCAAATGTATGTATATATTTAATGACAAATATTGTCCAGAAACCCTCACAGGTACTGCATTTAGCATAACAAATATGCTCAAGTCATAACATGGCAAACTGCAGCCCAACAGGCAACAACAGCTGTCAGTGTGTCAGTGTGCTGACTTGACTATGACTTGCCCCAAACTGCATGTGATTATCATAAAGTGGGCATGTCTGTAAAGGGGAGACTCGTGGGTACCCATAGAACCCATTTTTGCCAAAAATTTAGCGCAAGTTTGGAGCGTTATTAAGCCTCCGTCACGATAAGCTAGTATGACATGGTCGGTACCGATGGATTCCTTAGGTTTTGTAGTTTCTGTGATGCCAATAGCTTCACTTCTAGCTTTAAAACTGAGCCCGCTACAACCTAAAAATCGCAAGTTGCGTTAATGCGTTAAAAAAATTAGTGGCGTTAAAACAAATTATCGTTAGCGCGTTATTATCCCGTTAACTTTGACAGCCCTAGTATAAAGAGATTCTGAGTTATTCCCAGTACTGTTTTGCAAACTAGCTGGTTGTCTGATTTGGTTTATCATATCTCAGCAGGGTCTCCACAGCATAATTAACCCACGACTACACCATAATCATCTCATGGCTTTGAGCCTTTTCTTATTCAGAAATTCCAATTAAATCCAAGTGTTACAACCAAAAACATCTCAATGAAATACCAAGGAAAGATTGTTTTTGGCTATTTACTTACAGCCATGGTGGGATGCTTTTTGAGTTAAAGTGCTCGTTACCAAAAACATCATAGCTCCATGCATTACTTCTTATCTTTAGCACGGCCAACCCCAATGTAGTGCACCGCCGCAGGACCTTTGAGACTTCAGTGGCCTTGTTGTGTTTAAAAATTGGAGTTGAATATGTTTCAAATATTTGAAAAAGGAAAGCCTGAGGTGTGCTTGACTTCTCCTCTCCTTAGAGTGGTATTTTTTGTATCACTTTAAAGGTAATAACAACATTACCTTTAAGCCAATACACGTGGAGAGTTGAGTCAAGCTCACCCCCAAGTACTGGCACCTTGTTTTGATATTTGAAACCATGTTCAGGTAATGTCATCTCACACCCTGGTTCAACCCACCGTTCCCCCGTCTTTTGTTTTCCTCTCCTTCTCCGCCCCCCACCTCCCCACCTCCCCGCCTCCCTGCATCCATCCCTCTCCATCCCCACTCCTCCTCCTCCCCTTCCCAATCCGCCCCCTCCTCCTTGTACTCCATCCCCTCCCCGCCCTCCTCAACAGTGTGGACGAGATGCAGAGAACTTTGACCGTTTTTTCACGCGCCACCCGCCGGTGCTGACCCCTCCCGATGAGGAAGTGATTCAGAACCTGGACCAGGACGAGTTCCAGGGATTCTCCTTTATCAACCCCGAGTTCCCAGGAAGCGCTCCTGCTACCACCACTGCCGCCGAGCAGGCTTGATTTCAGCTCATGCACGCACACAAACACATACATTCTCATTTTCCTCAGTATCAGAACCTGTGTACCCCTGGAACACACACACACACACACACATACACACACACATATCAACTTTAAAATATCCTGCAAATGATTTGTGCTGTTACAGAAACAAAGAAGCCATGACTTAAACTGACACACACAGACAAACTCTATACACAGTAACACATTTACACACATTTGTTGTTCACACTGCTGCAACCTGGATGATGTGACGGTCTCTTAGGAGGGCCCATGAGTAGTATAAAGTGACTGAATGCACGTAGCTCTCGAGCGCTGCTCCGAAAGTACGATTTAAACTGAGGAATTGAGATAATTAGATTGAACAAATCCTGTATTTTTCCATGCTTCTTCATGGTCAAAGTGTTGCTACTTAGCAAGATATGAGTCCTCGGCCTCATGCAGGAAGCGATATACGAACAAATTTTCTCTTATTTTTGTTTTGTATCCACTATTTGTTCTTATTTTGTTAGTACCCAGTGATTTCAATCAATGTTTTCTTATTTTTGCTCTTAAGTAAGAGAACATTTTACGAGTGGTCGAGAGCACTCTTACCAAGATAAGAAAAGATATCTTGTTTTCACAGTCCACAGATTGTTTGTCCAACGCAAGGAAACATAAATTTGAGGAACATAAAAAAACATTTAATAATCAAATATAGATTATTATCTGTCTTAGATTAATTATAATGATTGGATTATTAAATATATCTATCTTATCTTATCTAAATTCTTCTTCTTACAGCATTTTTTTCCCTCCAATTCTTGGTCATGTGTCAGAGTATCTGCACACGGCACAACACCTGCCCTATAGTGTTTGGGGGGGTGTTACCTTATGCGAATACCTGCCCTTATATAGTGTTTAAGGGATGTTACCTATGCTAATAATAAGCAATCGGCCACGCACCTCCAATTTACGATCAAGTGGGATTCATCATTCAGCACATCTGCATAATAGCAGATCTGGATGGTTAAGGACGTTTGGCGCATCTGGAGTTGACTTTTCTTATTTTTTTCTCTTAACAGAAATCTAAGGGAAAATTTAAGAGAATGTTGCTGCATGAGGCCCGGTGACTTTCTCCAAGCTTTGTTTTTGATAAACAAGAAGCTTGGAAGCGTGATTCACTACAAGTTTTGTTGAATCAACGTGTGTCGCTCACAGTGTGAACATCACCTCATCAGAATTAAGGATTAGAAATAAATAGGGGACCCTTAAAAGTCCTTAAAATCAAAACTTTACATTGAGGGACAAAAATAATTCTTTACAACCTAACTACAGAACAAGTCATGTCAAGTCATGATTCCCCCCCCCAGCCAGCACACACACAAATACACAACAGCATCATTCACATGTAACATAGCTTCAGCATCCATTTTATTACTTTTTTTGGTGGAAAATTGTGATTTAACTTTTCTTTCACTCATTCCTCGACTATTCCAGCGCATTCTGAGTTCGGCCTGTACTGCTGGTGTGCTTTTTATTCAACGTGTAATAATAATAGTGTCTGTATGTTTATCCTTATCTTCGCGAAAAACTGGAATGTTTAACATACTTGTGCATGAGTTTCTATATCAATAACAGCCCTGGACTTTGTCTCCCAGCAGTATTTTAGCATCTTATCTCTGCACTCCTCTGCTCTCACGGTTTTCTAAATGTGTGTTTAAAAAAAAGATATTTGGTGTATTTTACCCATTGAGACGGTGGAAGAGTTGTGCCACAAATATCGGATCTTATTTGTTGTTCAGCACTGGGATCATGGTGGTAAAATGCTGCTGGGAAATGTAGTCTTTCTATAGGCTTTGAGTCAGTTAGATAGATAATAATACTTTGTATACTCTCAGTTTCTGTTATCTAGTATATAAGCAATGAGAGAGACTAGCAGTTTCTTTGTGTTTTACAAAAGCATGATTCAGACACCTGGGCGTTTGTTTACAGCGTACAGTATGTGTGTGTGTGTGTGTGTGTGTGTGCATGTTTGTTTTATATGTGTGCGAACGAGTACTGTGTAGGAAAACGCGCATTTGCGTTTGCATTTTTGTATGTGTGTCAATACCTGCCTTCCCAGCGCCTCGCCCGGCCTCGTGTTTACATTAGTTTGTATGGTGAATGTCTGCACCCCCCCCCAAATCGAGCAGTATTGGTATGATCCACTTGACTTCCAATCAGCGGCTCCACAAGTGTCAGAATAGAAAAGGATAGAAGTAGAGAAGGAGAGGTGCATGATATCGAAATTGAAACAAACTAGTGCAGAGCCCCTGATCAGAACGGGCTGAACGCTCGGCCTGTGGTGTTGCAGCTTTCTCGAGAATCGCTCATACAACCAACTTTACACCTGACACTGCGCTTCCTTGGCACCTGAGCAATACACCTGCCATGACATGGTGGCATCACACACTCCAAGTCATGGCTACTGAAGAAAAATACGCACTGGTTCACAGAGGAAAAAAACACCAGCGGCAGACTTCAATGATTAACTGGCCCCAACTAAAAGGGCCCCAAACAGCTATAGATTTGTTATGATGTTTAGATATGAAATGTATTGAATCATGTTACTATTCTAACTCATTGTACCCTGAAATAACTTACAAAAGGCCCCCAAAGCACTTATAAAATAGTATAAGTAGAGCATGGATTTAATTAGAGGAGGTATTTTGCTGGCGGTAACATTATTAGTGTTATAAGTTAGTATCAAGTCTTACACCGGGGAATTGCAGTGTCACTCCCAGGGGGAAAAACACACCCAGGTCGCGGCCGTTTGCTGCGGACGACAGGCTCATCTCAGTCTGCACAGCCCTGAAGCCCCGCCACCCGCTGCTGAACAGAGCGCCATCCTTCCGTCCGTCCATCCTCCGTCCATTCGCTCGCTTGACACACTTTCGTTTCCGGAGTAGAACTCAGAAACTATTTAACTTAAGAACTTCAAATTTGGTATGATGGTAGACAGTGAGGTCTAGTTGTGCCTTTTGGGGGTTAGAAGTCCAGGGTGCCCAACATTTTTTAAATTTTGGCCAAAAACTGTTTATTTTTCGACTTTAATTTCGTTTCCGCAGTAGAACTCGTTCCATTAGTTCCAAAAGGGCAAAACCTTTTGCTTTACTTTAGTAAGGGTCAAGCAGTGAGCGGGAGTATGTGAGCCATGCTCATTTTTGCCTTGTTTATTCAAAGTTTATTAATATTGAACATGTCCAAATTGCATTTCCCCAGCAATACACCCGCCAAATGTGAAGTAGATTGGATGAGCGGTTCTTGAGATATGCGAATAACACACAGACAGACGGATTATTTGCTTTATAATTAGATAATAATGATATTAAGTGTATATGTCGGTAAGAGAATAGTGATAATAGAGAAAATTAGTGCTTACCTGAAGTCTTAATAACGGCTGTATACGAGGTAACGTCTTAAACCTTGTGATTGAATCATCATTGATTGTTTAGTACAGCAAATTCCACCTCGATAGTTCTTGTAAAGCACCGCCTCAGTACTGGAGATGTTTTGTATGGCCTGGAAACTAAAAATCAAACCCAGAGTCCTGCTTTTTGAAATGCAGGTTAAGTACCTGAGCATCTCAAAAAGTTCTTAGGCCTGAGAAAAGTTTCTGTGGTAGAAAAAAAAGGCCACTAGATTTCCAACAGCGCACCAATATGTCATGCAGCTCTACTTTTCTGATCTAGTTTTTTTTGGTTATGTGGGAAAGGAACTCACTGTGATTGGTGTTTCTCAAGTAGCCGTCTGCTTGCGCAATAAGAATTTCCAACCTGACTACAGCCGCAGCGAATAAGGACAAAGGTTAAAGCTATAGGTCTCCTGAAGCAGGAATGTGTGTGTGTGTGTGTGTGTGTGTGTGTGTTTTGTCTCTTGTTTTCCCAAGCTAGCAATAATCTTGTTGACAGAAAGGCAGAATCGGTACTGAACCAGGCTCAGGTTAGGACTGTCATTAATTCACATGCAAAAGGCTACGAGGTTATGAAGCTTATTTATCCGATGGCTGCACCTGATACACTTCAGTGTAGTTAACACTGTGTGGATGTGGCTGAAGTGCTCCCTCATATCACACTCCTCTTCATCACAGAGGGATATCAGGGGAGCAGGTTCACCGGTGTTTATCGGCAGTAGTGTTATGAAGATATACAGTATCTGCAGCTGAAGATCATACAGTTAATTCACTTGAACAGTTATCTGTCATGTTAACAGGCGTGGGAGTCACTGTGGTTTTCCACAAGCATGACTATTGATAGGACATTATCATGAAGATTGTAACTGATATCTAAGAATATCTGCAGTATGGAAGTGACGGGAAGTTAATGGGGAACGGTGTATAATCAGAATATAATGATTATTTTAAAACAGAACATTTCTAATTCAGGGTAAAATATTTGTTGCAACTTTAAAGGGATAGTTCGGGTGGTTTTAAGAGGGGTTGTATGAGGTGCTTATTCATAGTCAGTGTATTACCTACAGCAGATGATGGTCGGCATGCCTCCAGTTTGGAGAAGCAGACAGCAGTTACCGCACAGAAATCAAATCAATGTACTGCTGTGGATGGGGCCGACAGCACTATATTGTTATTATACTATATACACTATATTTTCGCTGGTTTACCTTACGTTGGACAGCCCTTTCTGATGATGAACTGAAGTATCCATCTATGCTCTCGCAAAAGCCACCAGACTCCATTGAGACAAACACAATAACACAAACAAACTAAGCGATCAAGGCAGCGGTAGACCAGCAACTCCCGTGTTCTGTGATGTAAAAGAGTATAGATAACGGCTTCAGTTCCCCTTCGGAAACATAGACCGTATAGCTGTCTGACGGCAAGGTAAACTGGCGAAAATATTCTAAATATAGCATACAATTAAACTGCTATTGATTTTTTTTTTAGGTGGCTAAAATATGTTTTGCTGCCGGCCCCCGTCCACAGCAGGACATTGCTTTGCTTCAGTGTGGTAACTCCCCTCTGTTTCTTGTGTTGTGTTTTCACACTGACTATGAATAAGTACCTCAAACAACCCCACTTCAAAACACCCACACTATCCCTTTAATGCAGAAGACAATGGGTCTTCACATACAATTGTCTGATAGCTACAGTTATCAATACACTTGTGTTACTCCTACTCCTACTTGTGTTGACTAGAATTTGGCATACAGTAGGCTTTTGGATAGCATAACATGATGAAAACTGTAATCTGCAATTAGAGTTTTAAAAAGAACTGAAACATTTCAAAGAGATCATTTTGTGCAGGACACTGGCAACTTGTGCTCTGCTTATTCCTGACCAGTGGGCCAGATGGTAAAGAGTTAGCAGGAAGCTGAAGGGAGCGAAGGCCTGATCCCATTGGGAATGGCAAGAATTCAGACTGGAAAGGATTTCTGAAGTTCTCCTTTAGTTGCCTCATCACTGGTATACAGCCCCCTGTAATGTGTGTTTACATTGTGCTTTTTGGTGGCATTGAGACCTGTTCAGTGAAGGAATTTGACATTTTGATGAGGGGAAGTCACTGATTTAGGGACAGTCTTAACTAACATCTGGATCAAGTTGGTCCTGTCTGTTGTCTCTAGTCTTAAACTTTAAACTGCTGATGAGTTCAGCACAGAAGAGCAGCTTTAGCGCTTTCACATTTCATTCACAATTATGTGTTTTTACGACTTGAGCTAAATCGGTGTCCATTATCTGTGTCATACCTCCATTGTCGGTATTTATTACAGTCAAGGTCTCCTGTATTATAACAACAACTATATATACTTATACATAAACATATATAACTGTGTCAAATGTTGATATTTACACCATGTGGTCAGTATTGTGAAGGACGAGAGGAGAAGTCTCACTCCAGGATTTGTGTTGTTTTTGTTTCTATGATTCCTTCCTGCTGAAGGAGAAGCAAAATGGACTCTGCATGAAAAAAAATGCTTTTTGTTTTTACCTTTTTATTAGTTAGGATTTATATACATTTAACATATTAGGGGTGATTCATGTTTTCTGTGTCGGCATTGCTTCAAAGTGTTATCCAAGCTACTGTTGTGTGTGAAAATAATACATCTAAAGAAAGAAAAAAAACAAAATGCTTCTCACAATGCTTTCCATGTGCCAAAATTATTTTTTTGTTAGTTTGTTTTCCAGGAAAAACAGGCATACCTAAAATAAATGATTCAAAAGATGTGTTAGGGGATGTTTGCAGTTGTTTTTGTGTTTATATGATGTTCAATGTGTATGTGATGTGATTTTAAAAAAAAAAAAAAAGAGGGTGAAAGAGAAGAAGAGTAGTAGGAGAGAGGAAGAGGTAGTAAGAAGGGACAGTGGAGAGGAGGAAGAGAGGAGGACGAGGAAGCGAAGCGAGGCTCTGTGAAGCGGGGCAGGCGGCTACGACAGGCTGTGCATATTTCATGGCTGCCACTTATCATAAGAGTCTTTCCCTGATGGGGGAGCGTAGGTCTGATGACTTCAAGGAAATAACATGCAGAACACGGCCTACATATACACAGCCCTGCTGAGCCACTCAGCCGCTTCACGACGCCTCTAAAGCTGCTCGCAATCCACTGTAGTCGAGCCGCCACTGCTGCTGCAACTGCTGCTGCTGACTATAGCGGCACATTTACTTTGAATAGGGGGTTACTGGATCTTGCACCATTTACTATCCCTAGCACAATATGCTGTTTACAAGTATTGTCAGAAACTAACGATAAAAAACAGCATCTACATCAAACCGGTAATCCACTGGGAATGTTTCCGTCTGTGATCACAGCACTGGTGAAAGCAAGAGGTTCAAAATCCAATGATGGGAAGAGAGAAACTCTGCCAGCGAGGTTCAACTTCAATGAAGTTAGTCAAACGTGTTGAGATGACCTTTAGGTTCTTTATATCTGGGTGCATTGTTGATGTGACCATAAGAGTGTGACATCTGGCTGAGTTGGTTTTTAAAACCGTTTTAGCATTTGTCAGAAGGATTAATAGGATACTGGGCTGTGACTGTCCACAACTTACACAATTTTTATTGTTTGACAAAACCTCGTCCATGTCCCACCCAAGAGAACTATCGCTTTTTTAACCCAGACCGGATATACCTTGGATATACAGTACAATGCACAATAATATAGTAATGTTTTCTAATCAACACTTTTTTATAACCAAAAACTCAAAGAAATGTTTCTCTCTAGGTCGCTGTGTGTTGTTTGCATCTAACCATGTAACATGGTTAAATAGTAGCCTGTATAGTTAATAATCTGCTTCATGTTGTCACTGAGAGTTAGATGAGAAGATCGATGCTCTTGATATCTGTCCGTTAAGTATGAAGCTAAAGCCAGGAGATGGTTATAGCTTAAATTAGCATGAAGACTAATTAGCATATCTTGTTTGCTCCATTCACAAACAGAAATGTGAAAACGGCAATTTGTGTTTTTACGTGGTTATGCGGACACGTTCTTGGCCAGGCGCAGTCACTTCAGGTAGAGATGGAGCTAAGCTAGCTGTTAACCCATTTTCAGACTATATAGAAACTAAAAAAGGTCGTGAATATTAGAGTTAGTGTCACACTGTTGACGGTTATTTTTTTGTCTCATTTTCAGAGCAGAACATTTTTCCTGTTAAGTGACAAGGTTGAGTAGAGAGTGGCCTATGTACCCACAGATCAGTACCCATGCCGGTGCCATGCCAGTGTTTTCCTACGGCCCATTAGTCCGAAACCCCGTGACCCGCCCTACTCTGCCTCTGATTGGCTTACCCTGATATTCCTACCCTAACCAATCTCACTCCTCATGCCTAAACCTAACCAACATAGGACTGAGGGAATATAGGGCTGACTCCCAGATGGGAAATTAGCCAGCTGATTAGCAGGTAATCAGCTAAAAGGACATCCAGGATTGGATGGAACGGTCAACTTCTAGACGGCACAGGAAAAACAAACAGTTCGACGGAAAAACAAAAACACGCATGACGATATACAGTATGTTGCTATGGTGATGGAATAAAATATGTCCAAATATTTTATATTTGTCTATTATTTGATGTAATTATTCTAATAATGGCATGTAGCTATAAAATGCATCTTTTTCTTGATATTTTATTGCAAACTTAAACAACATTCTCCTTGTACGAGGGAGCTACGTAACTTCCAGTTGTAAATTCCATCACGGAGGATGGCAAAAAGTTCAAATATTTTAACTTTGGACGTCTACCATTGCTGGTATTCTCTGCCAGCCTCACCTAATTTTACCGTCTTGCTCTCGTCCACTAAAATGATATCCAGTTTGCCGTCTGTGTGATTCTGTGAGTGCCGCATTATTCTCATAAACGCATAAACAGCTGAAGAGTCTGGTTCACCTTGACCTCGGATGTTGGATGAATTATATTCAGTGAAGTAGCCTATAGGCTACATTTACCTGGTTACTGCTTTCAACTTGTAGCTATAATACATTTTACATGCTGTTATTTATATTTCAGTTGAAAAATAACGGCTTCCTGTTGCCCATTCAGTCCTTCACAGAAGGCATACCCCCGCATTCCTCTTTGTTGACTGTATACTAACAATGTGCTGCAGCTGTATTTTATGCAAATGTATCCTAACAGCAATACAAACTCCTGTGTAACAGGAAGTTCCAGCACATAAGCTGTATAAAGTTTGTATTGGAGTGGATGTAATAGCCATGTACACAGTAAGCCGCAGCAGTGCTGGAGTGTGTGTGATAATTAATTCCAAATGTTGCGGCCCCCAAATTAAAGCCAGTGGCTTCAGCACAAAGCAGCCTGCGCTTATCAGCCCAAAACAGGTCAGCGTTCGATACCGCCTTTCATTCACCCTCCTCTCCCCTTCACCTCCCCGCATCCTCTGTGCCTCCCACTCTCCCCGCATCCTCAGCTGACATAGGCTCGTCTCCCGCTAATCCTCTCGTTACTGAAAAGAGATGGGGTGAGAGAGAGAGAGAGGGAGGTAGGAAGGCAGAAGAGAGGAAGAGAGGGAAGGGAGGTGTAAAGAGGCAAAAGACTAAATTAAAGATTCAGAGTCATGTTTCTCTATTAAAACCACTGCCTCTGGACCACAGTTGTGTGTGTTTGCCCTGATGCTACTGTATATTCCAAGCTCTCTATCTATACATCTATACCAAGGGCCACTGATATTTATCTCGTTGCCTGTCCTCTGCTGCATCTCTTCCTCCTCTCTCTCCATATCTCTGTCTCTCTGCCTCACAGCATTAACTGCAATTGAAGCGTGTTGAGATGGAACACATTATGAGCTGGCCTACATGGCTGGCAGCTGTGTGTGTGTGTGTGTGTGTGTGTGTGTGTGTGTATTTTTGGTAAATAGCTGCATGCACGGTCTTCTGCAGTGTACACAGTGGATTTACACGGTTTTGAAGACATAAACACACATTCACATCTGTATGTGTGTGTTTATATATTTCCTGTCAAATAAACCGTCTTAACTGAAAGTCATTATGTTGAGTGACATTTAGTTTGACAGCATATCGATCAGCAACAGCGAGTACTGACATGGATTTCCTAGAATATTCCTTCATATGTGGGACCTCTATATGCTGTATTCAAACCATCTATCACTTATAGATACCACCCATCAGGATTATGTTGATGGTGATATTTTAACTGACATTTGCCAAGCTCCGCCCCCCCCCCCTTAGTTACTGTTGCTATGCCTATGCTATGTCATGCCTGATAACCGTGGCAAATTTACCACTCAATTATTTTAGTAATTTTTGAAACAATAGCTGTGTTTCCATTCACAAAGCTTTTATCTGTGTTTTGAAGTATTGCATTAGAAAAGCTGTATGGAAAAACAGCAAAATTGAATAAAACTTCCTCAGTTGCGAAAATAAGTTTTTACGCTCGCTTGAGTTGTTTTTTTGGTGCCTTCAAATGAAACTCGTGAGCTTGAGTTTACAACATGGAAGTCGTGTATACACGATATGCTTGGCGTTCAAGTGGTTAAGTCGTGAGAACACCGCTGCGAAGCAACGGCAATATTAACGTTACTGTCTAGAAGCCACAGAGGCTAACAAGTCTTCTCGGATATATATTTATGTCATCTTTGTCTCTGGACAGCATGAAACATGGCCAATAAACACGAAATAACAATTAAAACTTGCCCAATTGAAACTAATTCCTGTAGACCTCTCTGCATTTTCCTCTCGTATGGTTAGATTATTGATGTATAATAAGACGTGGATACGGTGCCGCCGCTCAGCTTTGCTTCCAGTTTTTTCCAGTGGCCACTCGTGGTATTGCAGCAAAAAAAATCCCCCTCCAGTCCAAAAGAGACATCTGTAAAACTGTTGACAGGACACCTCAAACTGCAAACAAGGTTGATTATGACTCCATTCTGAATTTTTGATCCATGGAGGTTTTATATTTGTAAAACTTCCATCGAGCCATGAAAAGTGATTTAAAAATCTGCGATGTCATCACAATGTAAAGTCTATGGGCCGAGTAGGAATGCACGAGCAGGGCCAGCCGGAGAACCACGGCTGCGCATATTCAGTGGGCCGCATACCCCGAAAGTAAAGCCAGAAAACTTTTTCTCATTGGAATGAATAGGCACCATCTTGAGGTCTGGTATCCAGTTCTTATAATAAGGATACATGTTTTGTTTCCAGTTCACAACCTCTACTTCTTCTACTCTGTTTACTGGCAGATTACAGCCATACATAGCCTATAGCGCCAACTTCCGACCGAAACAACGCTCTAGCCAAGTTTACTAGCTCCAAACCAGTTGACGGAAACGCACCTAATTTGCTTAATTTATTTTTTGTGACATTTCAAAAGTTCACCTAAAGTTTGCTTGACAATTGAATGGAAACAAAACTAAATGGGTCCTTGGTTTCAGACAGAGGTAAATAGAAGCAGGTTTCTCATTTGGAGGCTGCGAGTATTGATATTGTCTGATGAAATTACAACTTTCGCAAACAGATTTCACCAGCTGTTGCCATGTAACTAATTAAGCTAATGTCAGCATCCTCACCCGTTGGTGAAACAACATTATTCTTGTATTGTAGTGTAGAGCTAGTAGGAAAAACGTAAGACCATTCTGCCCTGTTTATTCCAGCATAGCTCCACACATCTTACAAGTCTAATCAACCACATTAAAAACACCTCTGTGGGTTTGCAGAGACTTTAAAAAAATAACATTTATTATTGAGCCCAAAGTGTTTTTAACATACGTTGTCTGCCGTTTACCACATAAGTGGGTTTAAGGTTATAAAAATAACATTATTCCACACATGTCTGACAACATCAAACATTCTGTATCATCTTTTTTCCGTCTCTTCATTGAAGCTATGTGATGTTAACACAGGGAAATATTCAAACCCAATGGCTGCACCATTCCATCTAAATATTATCGACATATTGTGCATCATCTTCCCAAAATGACATATTTGGTATCCTTGGAAACTTTTGGATTTCCACTAGAGTTCAAAATAATGGATTTTTATGATGTTACTGACTGTGGATTGACAAGGTTCAATGAAACTAAAGGTAACATACTACATCTCTGATAATATCATTTGGAAAGTGAATTACACCACGTCCATTTGAGTGAGACGAGGCGTAGTGGATATCATGCCCAGGACCGTGAGGTGGATCTGGGCCAGTGTGTCCCTGTGGATGGAGGGAGCTCCAGTTGTTGGCAGATGAAGGTAGGAGACGCAACGTTGGTTTGTGGTTGCTGTGATCTTGAACGCTCTCCTGTCTCTGTCTCTCTTGTTGTTTTTGACCACGCCTTCCTCTGCCTCGCTTGTGTCTAATAGTAGAACCAGGCAAGCTTGTATCTTCTATCTTTCTTCCTTCAGAGAAGTGTTGGAACCAACATCTACTTTTCTAGATTCTCCTCTTGACCCCTTGCCGTCCTCGTCCTCATGCTGTGAGTTGGACTGTGGCTTCAGCTATTTGTGTTTGTCAAACGCTAGAGGCTCAGACTCTTGACTTTGTTGATGTATTTATGGTTGTGGATTTTCTGAGATCGCCCCTTGTGTGGTTTTCTCTGTGACCGCTACTTGTTCAGTGATGTGAATATTTATGTGGCCCGCTTTTATTTGATCCATTTCCTTCTCTGCTGCTCTCTTTATCCCACTTTACCTCACAATTCCATCTATCTGTGATTATATATTGTTCTTACTTTTGCTGAGAAATGTACCGCTATTACTTTCAAAGTCTCTGAATATTAGACCTCTGCTCAGGACTGTGTGGGTGTGTATAGAATAATTGAGTTTCCTGAGTTTGTTGAACCTGTTAGGGCAGGACAAATTGCACCTTTAGCATTCTTATTGGTAGATGAAGATTTGTTCAAGGTTGTGACCTAACCTCACCCTGAACAGAGGTCTAAACAGCCAGATGAACTGAAAACTTTTTTGAACACAACATGATAACGTTGTAAGTTACCTTCGCCCAATCATAATTGTGCATGCGTAACTGTTGGAAAGCATCACTAAGAGGAATTGATAGTCACAGAGGCATGAGATGCCAAGGAGTCGGACAGCTAGGAACCAATGAGAACCGATTCTCTATTCCCATTCCTAGCGTTTTCCCAGTCTGCCAAAGTGACGAATGGCCTGACAATTTTATCCGCCACTGCCAACGATTAACCCGCATTTGGCAGGGTGCTAATTTCAGACCCTGCATGTATCACAAATCTGTACGTACCCTGGTCGTGAAGTATATGGATGCCCCTAACCAATCCTGGTCCTCAAGTTTTATAAAAATCACATGACGACACACACACACACACAATCTCACACACACTCTCTCCTTCTTTGGAGAACATCCTACAGGCCATATATGGCATACAGTCTGACTGTGTGTGTGTGTGTGTGTGTGTGTGTGTGTGTGTGTGTGTGTGTGTGAATACCACCTTTCCGTTGGTGTTTGCTCTTATAGAAAGAGCCTCACCGCACCATAAGCGCATATATCATGGGTAGCCCCGATAAGAATGAACTCGCCAACAGTATGTCAGTGCATCAAATGGCAGCCTTTCGCTTTCACTGACTTCCCCCTCCCCCATTCACTAACATACGCTCCTCCATCTTTAACACCCAGCTCGCTCTTTTCTTTCCTCTGTCCATCCACCAACTGAGCCAAGCATCAACAATGCCCTGCCCCAGAGAAACCCTCCAGTAACGCACATACGGAGATTTCCCTCACCTCCTACACAAAGTCACAGTTGCTGCTGCGCGTACTCCAGTTTCTCTCTTCTTCCTGTCTTCATTCATGCCGCTTAGCATCTTTTCTCATCCCTCTCTATCTTAGCGTCGACTCTCCTCTGCACTTTCTTTACTCACTCGCCCACTTCATCCTTGGATATATTTAATGTCTTTTTATTTTCCTTCCGTTGCCTGCCGCCGCTCGGTATTTTGATACTTTTCTTATACTTTATTCAAGGTACAAGACGTCTGACTATCTCACTTCCTGTTTCATCATATCCATGTATCTTTTTCATTTCTATCTTTCATCATTCATACAGGTGCTACTTGTAGCAACTTAGCATTAGCAAATCATTATCACAAAAGTTTGTGTCCTGACTTCAGATAGCATAAACAAAAGGGACCATTACAACAAAGACAGGACAAGAGGAGGGCGCTGTGTTTGTTCCTGTTATTTTCTATGTAAACCCACACACCAGGCAGACAGAATACACCACTGTCCTATTTTTCAGTGTTGAAACTCCAGAAAAGTGGCGTTTTTTTGTAGATTCACTCCATTGCTTAGCACATCCAGGCAACTGTGCCTACATCTTTTTCTTGTCAGGTGTGGTATGTCTTCTGTAGTCTTGTACCTGTCACGGTGGACAAGGGGAGGCTCGTTGTTGAGCTGTAAAAATATCCTGACATTTTAGAGATAATGTAAAAAAAAAAAAAAAAAAAAAGACATTGGCTGGTGAGACCTAGCAGGAGAGATTGGATATTCCCGTGAGAAATAAAGGGAAGTAACATAAAACTCTTCTGTATTGAGGACAGCACTTCAAATTCACTCTATAAGCTACATATTATACTGTATGCGTAATATGCTGGGTGGTGTTGACAGCACACAGCTTCCTGAATTATCAGATGGTGCAAACACCATGGCCACAAGGAGATGGTATTTGTTTTTAGAAACCGTTAGATCAGGTGTGTACAATGATTGCCTTTCCACCAAATGAAATAATGTTTTTTTTTTTTTATTATTCATTTATCATGTTTATTACAAATTTGCTGGGATCTGGTGGGGTTTTGATGGATTTCTGGATATATGGTGCAGCAAGATATTTACACTAGCATTGCATTTGCTGTTTTCAAAACATTATTTAATCAGCAAATGAAAATCTACATAGCTCAAAATGACATCACCTTCAAAAGCCAGTTGTCTTAATGGAATGGTTTGACATTTTGGGAAATTTCTTGATGAGCGTAAGATGAGAAGATCGATACCATTCCCTATATCTGTACGATAAATATGAAGCTACAGCCAGCTGCTAATTAGCTTAGCATAGCTTAGCATAAAGACTGGAAAGAGGGGGAAACGGCTAGTCTCGATATCCACCTACCGGCAGCTTCTAGGTGGATTTGGTTACTTTCAGGCAGAGGCAGGTTAGCTGTTTTCTCCTGCTGCTAGCTTCAGCTTCAGCTTTATATTGAACAGACAGATATGAGAGTGGTAGTGGTCCTCATTAATTCCTGGCAAGAAAGCAAATAAACATATTTCCCAAAATGCTGGACAATTCCTATAGCAATATTCACGATCATAGCATCAATGTGTCAATTTGACAATAATACAGATGCATTAAAAAATCTACATGCCAAAAGCCTTTGTATGGAAACTGTAATGAAACTGTGTAACTTAACAATCTGAAAATTTGGACCTCTAACGTGATCGAAAGGAAAGTCCAAACGAAGATGCGCTTTTATGCAGATGATATTGTACTATAGGTATCTAACAGTAATGCTTTCTCTTCTTCTCCTTTCCAATCCATCCCATTATTTTCCTCCAACCATTTTTATTTTTCCTCCTCCTCTTCAATTCTTCCTCCCATCATACCTTCTCTCCTTCATAATCTCATAAACTCCACCTGCAGAGGAACCGTCGGGACACCTGTAACTTTGACAAGGAATTCACCAAGATGCCGGTGGACTTGACGCCGACAGACAAGCTCGTCATCATGAACCTGGACCAGGACGACTTCCTCGGCTTCTCCTACACTAACCCTGAATATGTGGCTCCTGGAATTTAACACACACCTGGTCAAACTGATGGACTGGTAGAAAATGAGTCAGTGCTGATAGGAAGGCAAACTAGCACTAAAAGTCTAATTGTTTTGTCTACGCTCAGTAAATGTCTGCATTCCTTTTAGGCCACAGTTGGGTTTGTCCAATACTTCAGTACAAGAAAGGTATCACAACACCAAACTTGCACAATAGACTGGATACCAAAGATTTTGAAGTATTGTATCAAATATGCTCTAGGTGTCAAAATGTGCTTTTTGTACAGGACAAAATACATGTTAAATTTATGGGAAAATATCAATTCCAAAAGACTAAAACCACTTATATACATAATGCATTTCAATGATATGGGCAGCCCAGATGCCATACACACCACACCGCCCCAATCTTGCGTGCCAGCCAAACAAGCCCTCCCTTTTCTTAATTTTATGCCACAATTATAACAATAGAATTTGGTTTGATGCTCCGTTTATGGCGTTAGTCCGCTCAAATCCTTCAACAAACCTAACCTATTTTGACTTGTCTTAATCAAAGTATTGTGATACATTCTCAAGTGTTGTTCCACAAGTTTAACTGCATCTTTGTGGCATCTCATCATCTCAAACCAAACCCTGTAAGGAGGGTAACTAATCACTGAATGTGACATGACATGTTAAACAAATCTGAATGGATACAAGCAGCAGTCTCAGTGTGCATTCCAATACCCATACTACCATATTATTTAGTATGCCAGAAAAAGTTCCAGTATGCCAAAAATACTAAGATGTTCTACTACATTCAGTTGAATTATGCGAGCCATGCTTTTCTGGCTATTCTGACCCACAGTCCTGCGCAATGGATATATGAGCAAGAGGGTCAAAGTTCAAGGTGCAATGTTGTAACGTGGCCTCGGTCTCTGGGTTGTGATTTGCCTGGTGCAGTTAAAATGTTAAAATTGAAAGAAGCATTGTCTTGATTATGTGGGAGTAAATTTTTTTCAACATGGCACAATCATTCTTCTCCTAATTTTGAGTCCCTGTCCACACATGGATAACTGTGTTTTCCTTCATAATTTTAAGTTTCGACAAGGGGACATAGAGAGATGGGACCAAAACAAACAGGAAATGTTCCCCGTTTGCTTCTAGATCAGCAAATGTTTTTAGCTCACGAGTGGACCAAAATAAAAATATGATTTGTTTTTGTTAGCATGTCATGATATTATCTGTTTTATATATTTTTTATCTTGTTACCCTCACCACTTTGTAAAACTGTATAGGAGTAAAAATTATAACTTCCTGAAGCTAACAAACTGCATCCGTAGGGCCTTTCTCAAACCGCCATCTACACCCTCTCCCTACCTACTTCCACTTCGTTTGCGCGTTTGTGTGGAGGGTATGCCATATTAAGTGCCATCCCAAACCAAAACCTAACCTTCCAGCAACAAGTCTACATTGATGCCGACTTACTGGCCACATGCAACGCCGTTTTGTGTTTGTCATGGAACACGCTCCGTACAAATGTAGTTCCGTGCAACTACCCGTACAAACTACTCAAACAAAGACATTTATATTGTCATACAGGCGTTAACAACTTAAAGCTGCAGTGGGTAGAAATGGAGCAAATATGATTTAAAAAAAATTATAAAACGGTCACTATATCCTGACTAGTAATGCATGTGACATGTAATGTGAAAAAAATCATGTGCCTCTGTGTCCTCCGGTGCTCCTAACAGCATCTGCAAGATTTCACAGACCGGAGAAAAACAACCAATCAGAGCCGAGCTGGAGCCTGCCATCTCTGAGCAGCTATCAATCACTCGTGAACTCCGATCAAACGGTCAACTAGACAGCGCTGATCAAATATAAATCAATATTCTGTTCCTGTAATGCCTATTTTTCGCGTAAAATGTTTCAGAAACATCTTGTAGTGTACTGTTTAGCTGTAAAATGAGAACGTTTGTGACCCGGTAGCCATGTTGAGATCAGTTGATGAAATACCAAGCACCGCCCACCAGCCGGAGCACAGCCAATAGGAATGCTTTCTCTGAAATGACCTGTGATTGGCCAAAGTCTCCCGCCACAGGCTAGATTTTCTAAAGCCTGAAATCAGAGCCATGAGGAGGTGCAGAAATTTAGTTTTCTCTCAAAACACTTGAATTACAGTATGCTGAAAGGTTATTATGGTATTTTTGACCAATGATGCCAAAAACATTCAGCCTACTGAAGCTTTAAGGTTACATTTAGGATCAAATCTACCCTTGTCTAGTCTAGAAAACTGTAGATGTGTTCATTTGATTGTAAAGTGTTGTATATTTACAGGGACTGTTGCAAAAACAAAAACAAAAAAACGAGGATGTGTTTACAAAAAAAGAAAAATGCCACCACAGAAGTTTTTTTTTATTTTTAGTTTCTCTGTATATTGCATATTCCTTTTATTCTTAATACTGCAAACATTTCCACATCCCCTCCGCTTGCGAAACCATGGTTACGAACATTGCGACAGTTTCCATCGGAGAGAGGGAAGTTCGTCCCAAAGCTTGCCGCTGTATTTATACCCTACACCTTAAAGAAGGGTGCTTCATTCAGCTGTGAGTGTGACTACAAACAGAGTTCACTTTTCCAGTGAGTGGGAGTGGGCAGTGTCCAGTTTGAGGAAGGCCCATAGTGTCAGTAGTATCTTCTGCAGCCATTTAACCGGAGGCCTAAGTACGCAGGCTTTGCCTCCGCTGGTAGCCATCTTAACACGCACCATGAGTAGCGCCGCTGTGTATCAGTTCAATTTGTGTGTCTTGACCATTGTTGCCTGTTTCAACCAGCCTGTGCACTGTCATGAGCTGCACTGTGTAAGTGCTGACACACACTCAGACTGAGCGTCTCACACTGGGCCATCACAGAGGAATACGCCTAATGAGCAAACTTCACAGCCTGTCAAATCTTTTCGTCCTTCTCGTCCTCCTTTTTCTTCCTTTTGGCTCTTGCCTTCTCTTTTTTCTCCCTCCTCCTCCTCCCCCCCACCCCGTCCCCACGTGTTGTCTCTCCTTTTTATTTATTAATTTTTGTTTTTGGCTCTAATCCGTACTTCTGACAAGGCCTCACTGGGAGCCTAGTATGACGCGGTGTCACAGGGTTGGCGATGCGGCAGTCACTGGTGGAGCGTGCATACACACATACACACATGCAGCGAGCGAGAAGCTGCTTTGACAACCCCCAAGTGAGCGATTTCACAAACAGCAATAACAACAAGAGCAATGCTGCTTTTCTCAATTATTTATTTTGCACTTCTGTCTCCTCTCCCATCTGCGTATGTGTGCGTTAGTGACGCGTTTGCGTGGACAGACATACTGTATGTGCGTGTTCTGACAAATGTCCATATGCTAGAATATATGTGCATTTCTGCATGTGTGTGAGTGTGTGCCTGTGTGTGTTTTATAAGGCTTCATTGGATAAAGCCAATTACTTCAAATTCAGCTCAAATTCAGCAAATCTGCCTTCCAGCTTCAAACCACATTACATTGGCTATAATGCCAACTAGCTCCGTGTACTACACACACACACACACACATCTATACAGTCCAATCCATGTGACTGAGGGTTGGAATTAGTAGGTGAAGCGTAACAAGGCGGACAATAACTGTGAAATGTTCGCTCCTGGAGGCACACAAGACATATACTGTATAGGTCCATTACACAGGCCTTGAATGTTCTCCCCTTCTTTAATCAGCACAAACAGTACCCTCATGTATACTATATTTACAGTACATATGCATATGTTGTACATATTTATATATAGTTAAGCATACACAAACACGCAGGATCCTTCCTAACTCACTGGATCTGACTCTGTTCTTTTTGTTTAGACGTATAATGTCAAATATAAAGTATAATTTGTGCGTTGGCCTTTCTTAAGCGTAGAGCTGCGTATTGTTCAGGTCAAGGGTGTAAGTATCTCCTAATGTTAATAACGCCTACTCTTAACATCTGCTGTTGGGAGGAGTCGTAGGCCCTGAAGCATCCAATAGCACTCGACAGCTGTATCTACCTGTGTGTGTGTGACACTGAGTGAATGAACGAGTGTGTAACTGTGAGTGCATTGTACTTCAGATTATGTGTACAATTTAATATTAGTCTTTAAATCTTATAATAAATCTCTCTTTTTTTTTTTTGCAAAGACAGAAGCTAACAGCCTCTGACCAAACAGCAGCGACTTGAGAGATCTAACATGACGCACATTTACAGTATCACATATAGAAACTTTTTTTTTCCCCCTCATGACGCTCCATTCTCAGTGAACAACAATCATCTGCCAGTTACTCGTTAAAAATCCCACATCAGGACTATAATAAGGAATTATACTATGCATGCATGTGATGATCTCTCTTTTTCTCTTTCATATCTTGTTCCATATGATATGGATTTATCCTATATTAAGTGTTGATTGATGGACTGGTGTGTACTTTATTAGACATTAATAGGGTATATGTTGCTTAATTTTCTGATAAACGTCTCATGTCACTGTTACCTATTTATTATATTATACGAGAGCTGTGCTTCATTTGTACATATAAATATTTTTCGGGGTCTTTAGGGGGTAAGAGTCTTCCATTTCCATAATTCCATGTATACATAGAGAGGTTTATGTGTTTAGGGGTAAAATTATATATATGAGTTGCAATAGAAAACAAAAAATACATACATTTTTCGTTAAAAGAAAATACCTGTTTAACCTTCCACCCACCTACTCATACAGGTTCTGCAGGGTGGAGCAGTAATGGCCTAAAAGTATACCAACTTGTCCTCCTTCCTTCACTCCTTTCTTTCTTTCCGACCTTTTCTTTGATCACGCTTTTCCATCTGTCATTTTATTTTTTTCTTCTGACCTTTCCCCCTCCTTCTTCCTCTCACTCAGCTTCCTCGTTGTCTTTTTCGTACCTCATTTTCTTTTCTCTTGACCTTTACCCCTCTCTCTACTCCCTCCACCATTCCCCTCTCCTCTCTTCAAGATCCATTTCCCGCTTATTTTTATTCTCTTTCTTCCTCTTGTCTCTAATCCGTTCTTTATCATCCTCTTCTCGTTATCCCTGATTTGTCCCATACGGCTTCCCTTTTATATTTCTCCCTTATTCTCTCGCGACCTGTAGCCTTACCACGGCTACTTGACATTAAACTTGAAATCTGATGAGCTATTAGTACAGTTTAAATTTGATGCTTGACTCTTGAAGTTATTTCTGCTTTGGCTTTATGTGCTAAGCGACAAATAGTTTATCAATAACCTGAAGATAATTTTTACATGCAGAGAACGGCAACGATACTGCAGAAGAAGAGTAAGAATGTGTTTTGTGAGATAGTTTACTGATAAGAAAATGTGTATTGTGATGTTTTCGATTGTAGAATAATAAATCATGTTGAAAGAACACATTGTCTCGTTTCTAGTCAAATGTGATCATCGACTGACTAATGTGGA
Organism: Sebastiscus albofasciatus; assembly: GCA_916701655.1. NCBI lineage: Eukaryota > Metazoa > Chordata > Actinopteri > Perciformes > Sebastidae > Sebastiscus > Sebastiscus albofasciatus. The sequence continues at coordinate 180,222 of CAKAOI010025966.1, read as the reverse complement.
CGCTGGTGTGTTGTCATCTAACTGAAAGTTAATATCTATATTGCTCAGTTACTTCAACAACTTTACAATACTTCTGGATTGGGTTGCAGCAGCTTTTTTTATAAAGTAGTAGTTTGTGTGTAAAGTCCTTCCTACATTCTTAGAACCTACTAGCTAGTTTCAAACAAGTGATTTGTTGCACCATTAAACTTAAGAAATGTCTTAGCCAGTGGGCAACCTCTGGGTCTGAAAAGTGAAGCCAATGCTGAAGTGCCTTAAAGTTGCCTTCTTTCTAATAGCCAGCAGGGGGCGACTCCTCTGGTTGCACGAAGACGTCTGATTGTATAGAAGTCTATGAGAAAATGATTCTACTTCTCACTTGATTTATTACCTCAGTACACATTGTTAACATGAGTTTGTGGTCACCATCGCTAGTTTCAAGTCTTCTTCAATACAGCATGATGTTTATTTAGTAAAAGATGGTCCCATTTAGAATCAAATAGACCATAAAGCAGGGGATGCTTTAGGGCGTGACTACCTTGTGATTGACAGGTCATTACCACGGCGTTGTCTGGTCTGGGAGTTGTCCGTGTTTTTTGTCTTACAACCTTAACCCTTTCACAGTGTGTTTTCACTTCATGAAAGTTAATTGTAACATTTTGGTCACCTAAAAATGTCTTATTCAGCATTCAGTTGTACTTAGCTCCACCCTCCTGTGTCACTTCTGGTTGCAAAAACCAAGATGGCAAAGGCCAAAATGCCAAATTCGAGGCTTCAAAATGATAGTCCACAAACCAATGGGTGACGTCACGGTGACTACGTCCACTTCAGTCTATGGTTCCTACTAGCTAGTGTCAAACAACTTATTTGTTTCACCATTCAACTTAAGTCCTGACTTAAGTCAAAAGCAATCAATTGCTAATAAACAGGAAGTCACTGTAGCATCGTAAGCTGTAACATGCTTCCAAACGTAACAGTTTTTGAGGCGGAACGATATATTAAACAATGCTTTGAAAATATAGGTATGACATTTTTTATTTATATATGCAGTAGGCAATATGAGGGGCGATGCCACCCCCATTGTTAACCTGCCACCACCCCCTATATCCATCCCTAGTAGCAGAGAGAGTGCAGGGGCAGAGGGGCGGTTTAGTTGAATATGTTCATCCAGTCTGCCTGACTCATTGATCATTTATCTGACTGGGGTTTGTGCGAATCTATGGCTTAGGGAGCAGGCAGCACAGGTGGGGGCGTGCTGCACAGCCCATGCAGTCCATGATCATTGTACTTATGCCACTAACTCCTGTTCCATTATTCGGTTATTTTCAAGTCGTATTTAGTAGAAACCAAACTGAGAAGAAATGTCCTGGGATTTTCCTACAGGGCCGCGGTAGGTAGCCTGTTTATTAGACACAGTAAATCTGTATGTGTGCTACTTGAGGCGCAGAGATTAATGGGGTACCTGTTAATGGTGTGTTGTACATTGTGCAGGCTTGACAGCAAAAGTAGAATAAATATTTATTATTATGCATACTATCAATTGGCAGGCTGCCATCGCTGTTTCACATTTACACACAAACACACACACACTCTATATGTACATCCCAGAGGGCCATGCTTGGCTTCATCTGCCTCTGTGATAATAATAATAATAATAATCAGGCTTCTCATAATGACAACATCAATATAATCCTCTGCCACAGAGAGTATGGGATCAGTCGGAGGGACGGAGGGAGAGAGATGGAATTTAAAACAAATATGAGGATGCAGGAAACGAAAAAGAAACGGGAGATGGAGAACAGATACTGTAGGAACACAGTTGGTTGCTGATATACCGCAGTACTCCCTTACCTACACAGCTGGTATATACACATAGTAGTACCACAGTATCACATACTGACACACATCTGTTCCATATAATACACACAAAGAAATGTACAAATACATTATGTTATGTCCTGCCAAACAGTTACCTTCCCCGAAGACAATGACATTTTTCAAATAAACCAAAGTCACACACACACACATACACACACCATATACAGCTTACAGGCTTCATGTAGAGTCAAGCTTTCTGTTCTTGCATGGCACATGTGCACTCAAAAGTTTTAGTAATTTAAATGTACCTTAAAGGGAGTCCTTACAGAGGTAAACGAAAGCAGGCTTCTCAGATCAAGTTGATGACGACCATCGTTTTTTTCTATCTCAATTGACAGCTGTCGCTAGCAGATTTGATCAACTGTAGCTAGCCAGCAAATTAAGCTGACATTAACTTCATGTATGGGTTGAAAACGTTGTCTCTTCGTGACTTTTTAATGTTTCCAGGTGACTCGATTTAAAAACAAAAGAACCCTCTAAAAGTGTCTTCAATATGCACTTCATAGCTGCATACATGATATCATTAGACACATGATTACTAAAAGACTGAAGCTAAAGCTATATGTCACATATCAACACAATCTCATCCCAATTCGTCGTATACGGCCGCTTTGTCATGCCTCTTGGGGTCACTTTCGGTTTAGGCAATAAAACCACTAGAGTTAGGTTTAAGAAAAAACAATAACATGGTAGGCTTAAAACTACCACGTTTGTAAAGTGAAAGTGAAAGTGAATGTTGTGAGCGCGGTACACGAACGAACAGCTGATTGTAACGTGAAAGTGAAACTTAAACGTGCTGGACACAAACAGCGGTCTTCACATATCTTGGGTAATGTCGGCTTGGGTTGCTGGAGTGTAAATTTCCCCAAAATCAAAGAGGAGCCGTACAGAGCCACTAACATTAGCCTAAACTCTGATCGTTTTTATGTAACTTGGCCTTGACATTAATACTCTTTTCCTTCTGTAAGTAGTAAGATAGTGAGCTGAACATGCTAACAATTCACATTACAATTAAAATTACACATTAGTATTGTTCTTACTACAGCCCAATGCACCGCTTCCAAATACGGAGCAATGCATAGCTAGACCAAGGTGTTCTCATCCCAACTCATCATATACTGAGGCTTTGTCAGATCCCTTGGCTTCATTATTTTCGGTCGCAGTAAACACGTGCTTAATATTGTCAAGTAAAAATAAAAACACTTGTTTAGGTTCAGGCAACAAAACCACTTAGTTAGGTTTAAGCAAAAACAACATGGTTGGGCTTAAAATGACAACGTTTGTACAGTGAAAATGACACTGAAGGTTGTGAACAGGAGACATGAACAAACAGCTGATTGTAACATGACACACAGGACATGAACAGCGGTCTCCTGGATGAATGCCCTGTGTTTGTTGGACCCATCAATTTCCCCTCTCACCCGCTCGGTGTGTCTTTTCACTCTTAAAGCTACGTCACCACAAGCGTTTACCGTTGCCGTGGATGGGTTTACATTGTAGTTAATGTAACGCTCGGTGTGTCTCATACCGACGCTAAAGAGTGCCTTAAGCGTCGGTATCTAACGCCGTGACAAAGCGTCTGTATTTGACGCCCTGGGAATGAGAACATGGCTGGCCTTGTCTAGTTTCGGCTGCTAAGCTACGATTGGACAATCGCTGTTTGAGGGCGGGGTTTAGCAGCCAATTAGATGTATTATCAATGGTTGCAATGTTTAAGGGGCTCTGCACTGATTATGTGGTTAACTAGCCAGCAAAGAAGCTAGCTGCTGTTGCTGATGGAAAGAAAGGGATGAAGGGAAGATGGAGGCTGAAGTGAACAACAGCAGGGCACTGCAGCACACTGGAGAGAGATGAAAAAAGGGAAACTGACAAAAGCAAAAGAATCTCTTATTTATTTAATTCAGTGGATCTTAAAAACGCTCAAGAGGGGAGCATGACGGAGGAGCTTATTGGATTTATTTCACACTATCTTTCTTTCTCGCACACTTCCTCTCTCTTTTACTCTCTCTCTCTCTCTCTCATGCAGCCCTACACACATTTTCATTAGGCAAACATATTAGACACACTTTCACACCATCAGACATGTGCCTTCACAATTAAGATACATCTCTTTCACTGTGCGTCTCCCCTTCATTCACTCCCTACTTCCTCTCTCTCCCTTAATCAATCAATCTAACTGTCAGCCCTTCACCAAATCAGCGTCCAACACACACACACACACACACATACAAACACCCTTACACACATTTTCATTATGCACGCACATTAGAAACGCTTTCACATGATCACTGACCTCGTGTCTTCCTCAAAGTGTCCTCTCTTATGCAAACTCACATCATTATGTACTACAGAGGCTCAACAAAAAATTCAAAAAATGGAGATGAAATTGGAATCTTTGGAATTTAAATCTGGCGAGAATTTTTTTTTTCTGCTGCCAAATGAGGCGATACACATCTGATCAATTCTCACTTTCAATACACACACACACATATTTGTAGAGAATTTCCCGAGGCTGTGTCTGTGGAGTCATAAATCACAGTTTTGACATATTAGCATCACGCCAGAATCATGCCACATCACCATATGTCCTCTCTCTGCCCTGGAGTCTTTCCCATCTGGTAAAACACACACAAACACAAATATAAACACACATACATACACCCATATCGTGCACAGCCAAAAGACATTGTGATCCACACAAATATATAAAGACATGAATACTCATGAACAGGTCAGTTAGAGCAAAAATCAGTTCTTGTATTATTATTTCATATCTTTAATGCTTAAAACACACGTGTCTCTGTGTGTGTCTTATGTCCCCCTCTCACTGTGAATGCAGCTCACTCACTTTGCAGTATATTTGTGTTGTCAGTCATCGTGCACTTCCTCCTCCTCTCTCTTCCTCCAAACAGTTTATCTTTCACTCTCTAATTTCTCTGTGGTTTTCCGTTTCCTTTGATTTCTTCCTCTTGTCTTGCCTGCCCTCCTCCTCCTCCTCCTCCCCCTTCTCCTCCTCCTTCTCCTCTTCCTCCCAGTCTCTGAGCACTGGCCAGAGGCGTGAGAAGGTTCCAGCTCACTGAGCAGAAACCCTGCAGTCCTCCTCCTCCTCCTCCTCCTCCTCTCTTCAAGAACCACCCCGTCTTCCTCTTCTCATCCTCATCGTACAGCCAATAACTGAGAAGAGAGGAGAGGAAAGAGAGACAGAGACAGAGAGAGAGAAAGGGCAAGACACGTCAGTGATTTCAAACTGCATTTCCCATGATGCTTTTCTCCACAGGGGCCCACGTCCCCCCCCCCCGCCCCCCCTGCTGCCTAGCAACACCAGGGTTATAAGCCAAATGGTAATCAGGCTTTTAATAGAAGTTGTATCTTTCAGGAAAGTTGCTGTCAGCAGTCTACACTGAAAGAAGGAATCACGGCAGCAGACAGGAAATGACACAAAAACATTCATTATATCTCATTTAGTTGTTACAATATGTTTTGTCATTTTAAAATACATTCGTTCTTTGATGAATGATCGCAGTCAGTGCTAACCGTGGTGACAAATGCATTGATTAGGCAATAAAACCATTTAGATAGGTTTAGGAAAGAACTACATAGTTTGGCTTAAAACTACTACGTTTGTAAAGTGACAATGAAACAGAACGTTGTGAACACGGGACACGAATGAACAGCTGATTGTAATGTGAAAGTAAAACTCAACGCACAGGACACAAACAGCGGTCTCCTGGATGAAAGCCTTGTGTTCGTGTTAGGGATGTCAATCGATTAAAATATTTAATCACGGTTAATGGTATGATTGTCCATAGCTAATTGCAATTTATCACAAATGAATTTTCATATTTTTTATCTGTTCAAAATGTACCTTAAAGGGAGATTTGTTAAGTATTTAATACTCTTGTCAACATGGGAGTGGACAAATATGCTGCTTTATGCAAATGCATGTATATACTTATTATTGGAAATCAATTAACAACACAAAACAATGACAAATATTGTCCAGAAACCCTCACAGGTACTGCATTTAGCATAAAAAATATGCTCCAGTCATAGCATGGTAAACTGCAGCCCAACAGGCAACAACAGCTGTCAGTGTGTCAGTGTGCTGACTTGACTATAACTTGCCCCAAACTGCATGTGATTATCATGAAGTGGCATGTCTGTAAAGGGGAGACTCGTGGGTACACATAGAACCCATTTTCATTCACATATCTTGAGGTCAGAGGTCAAGGGACCTCTTTGAAAATGGCCAGATGACAGTTTTTCCTCACCAAGATTTAGCCCATATTTGGAGCGTTATTTAGCCTCCTTCCTGACAAGTTAGCATGACATGGTTGGTACCAATGGATTCCTTAGATTCGTTATTTTCATATGATGCCAGTATCTTTAAAAAACTGAGCCCGCAAGTTGCGTTAATGCCTTAAAGAAATGTGTGGCGTTAAAATGAATTTGTGTTAACGTGTTATTATCACGTTAACTTTGACAGCCCCAGTTTGTCTTTGTTGGGCCCTCCACCTCCCCCTCCTGTGCTTTAGCAGTAATTTAATGCAGATCTGACATGGTGTAGAGAAAGTGAACAGGTAACAGTGAGGCTGAAACGAATATCAGTGAAATGAAATTAAAATATGATGGATTATAGGTAGGATTAGGTAGGCATTCTGAACCTAGTGCAGGAATGGCAGACTCCACCACTAACACCAAAAACTGCTATATAGAGAGGTTATTACTAAATGTAAATACACTGAATGGCTATTGCAGAAAAATGCAGATCATAAATAGAATCAAAATTGCGGTTTGATTTTATGAAAATTCTAATAACCATTGTTGTTGTTGTTTTTCTTAACGGCGTTACCACGGTTTTGCAGTCGGCAGCTCATGTTACCACAGTCTTGGAAAGGGAGGAGTGAGCGGGGGGGGTACTCAGTTGGTTGCAATCTGCAACCACACCACTAGATGCCGCCAAAACTTACACACTGCACCTTTAACATGTAACCCAAACCCCCATCTTTCCCTGACCTTAACTTTGTTGCCCTTGACCACCTCCCTACAATTTGTGTTTATTTCAATCCTACCACAGTCTCTCTTACCTCTCTCCTCTTCCTCCCTCCTCTCTTCCTGTGCTGTCACTCCTCCTCCTCCTCCTCCCTCCCTTCTCCAGCTTCCCTCCCGCCCTCCCTCCCTCCCTCCTGACTCTCACCAGAGGTGAAACGCTGTACTTCTCTTCCTGAAGTCATTTCTATGTTAATGAGTCTCCTTGTGAGATAACGCAGGCAGCAAGGGCCGCGGACACACACACACACACACACACACACACACACACACACACACAGGCAGAGCAAGTGAGAAGGATGATAGGACCTGTCACTGCTCTCTCTGTTGATCTGTTCACGCAATTATTTAATTATTAACTGTAATCCTTCTTCTTCCCTCTCGCTCCTCACTTTTCTCTCTCTCTCTCTCTCTCTGTTTGTTTTGATCGCTTTAATTCTTCTGTTTCCTCCTCTGTTTATTTTGTAGTCAGTCCGACAAACCAGCTCTTCCATCAGCTAAACAGTCAGGCAGCTCTGTCAGTCAGCTCATCACTCACTCCATCTTTAAGTCACTTACAGCCTGATTGTCGGTCAGTGAATCGGTCAGTTATGGCACTTAGAAGTAGATTGACACCAACGTACAGTTAATCCTACAACGCTGTATAGTTCCTCAACATGCCAACACTTAACAGTCAGGCATCAATGTCCACTCGTCTGTCTTTGGTCACCTTGACAAACATGCACAGAAGGAAGGACAGACGATAAGAGAGAAAGAAAGGTCTGTTTCTTGTATATGTGCATGTGTAACAGGGTCATTATGTACTTCTGTATCTTGTTCTCTGGTTGTTATAATTAAACAAAATTGATCTGGTTACAGTTTATTTTGACTCCAGAATACGTGAAGAAGTTCCTAACCCCTCTTCCATTTCTTCTGTGGTTCCTACTATAGATCCCTTTGCCACTTCCCCTTTGTACAATGATCCTGTGGGAGAGGTGGGTGTTATGTTATAATGTCTATCCCAACCTGTCAATACATTGATTTCAACGAACTGACATTTAAAAATAGTTGTTTTAAGAGTAACTAGAAAACCTAATGCATCCATTGGTACCAACCATGTCATACTAGCTTGTCAGGAAGGAGGCTAAATAACGCTCCAAAGTTAGGCTACATTTTGGCGAGGAAAAATTGGCATGGTCATTTTCAAAGGCGTCCCTTGACCTCTGACCTCCAGATATGTGAATGAAAATGGGTTCTATGGGTACCCACAAGTCTCCCCTTAACAGACATGCCCACTTTATGATAATTACATGCAGGGTTTTTTTGCATGCAGTACATAAATGTGTTATTTTCTCCTATTCTAAAATGGCGTATTTGAATATTTCTGCATACTGGGTTCCCTAAACAGTCTTGAATTACATGAATTAGGTATCACTTTAAAGCTGAGACTCTTGTGGATCCAATGAGCGAAATTGTACTCATGTGTGATGTTTTTAGTCCCCATAGTAGCCATCTCATATAGTGAGACCATTTTTTGTAATTTGACCTCACTGTATAAAATGACCTTTTGTGACCTCTAGGATAATCACAGCCTCATGAAACTTTACAACCACAAACTAGAAACCCAGAACATTCAGAGGATGGATGGCTTTCCTAGGTATATTGACAATAAGGGGGTTTCTGAGCAGTTTACAGAACAGACATCCAATCACCGAGAATGCAATTCTTCTCCAAATGTCAAAAAGTTTTGCTATCAAATCACAGCATGGCTTTTTCTATGGTGTTCCTCAAGGTATTGGTGTCTTAAGCTGGTATTTTGGAGGGATTATTGATTATTTTATCAATTCTCGAGTGGTAAAAAATGGTTAAATTTAGCACCAAATCTGTGTAATAAATGATATCAACCCAAAGATTGCTGCAACAACTTATGAGACATAATAGAGCATGGGGATGACCATCATATACTTCTATCATAATATTCTAAGCCCTTATACACTCTCATAATTACATTTAAATAATCAATTAATTAATGAACTCATGTTTATTTCTGATTTGTGACTAGAACAACTTGACACTCAGTGCTGATTTTCACCACGTCTATGTGACATCTACTGTTGACCTGCTATCTCGCCCTAAAGACCCCCTGTATCCCCCCACTTAAAAAAGACAAAAATGGGTTTATTGTGGGTCTCAGAGGGTTAAAGTTACGGCAGACTAAGCTAACTTCCGTTTTGTATACTGTATATGTTTGTGTAGGAGCTGGAGCAGGCACTAGAGTTAACATGGAGGTTCTGTTTCCCCTATGTGTTTATAGGCCAACCATAAAGAGATCCAGTGTCACGGCGCCTTCACTATCTGACCAACACAACGCAGAAATCCACCGGGGTCACACATGGGTGTGTTCATTCACACATAAACATGCACACTGGGTATGTTTGTGTGCATGTGTGTGTGTGTGAGAATGAACATGCTCACTGGGTATTACAGAGCCATCTACTCATTGATTGATTCTCACCGATTAATGAATATGGGGCCTGAATGCTCTGAAAGAAAGAAAGAAAGAAAGAAAGAAAGAAAGAAAGAAAGCTATCAGTAAATAAATATATCCAAATAACAATTAGAGAGGGGGATACATGTATTTATTCATCCCTGCAGTCCTGTCATCCTATCACTTGTATTTGTCTCCAGTGACGAAGTTTGGCTTTCATTCATTGCTGTTTAAACAGGCAATACAATGAGCTTTTAAACAGTTAGATCTGCTCTCTCTCTCACACACACACACACACACCCTCTCTCAAACCGCCTCACAAAGACACTGTTACACATGTTCATATGTGCACACCACTGAGTCACGTGAGCAGAGAGAGACATAATAAACAGGCACACGCGCCTACAGTAGGCTACACGCACACACTCACTCGTGCATCCTCGTGCACGCGCAACCCGTGTGTTAAGTGAACTGTGAAGCGTCAGTGTGCCGCCTTGTGTGGAAGGAAGGAAGCCTCGCTGGAGTGGAGAATCATTAAAAACGGTCCGTGGCTCTTTAAGTGGCATCTCTGCTTCTCTCCCGGGCGCGATTCTTCATGCATCGCTTGCCAATCTCTCTCTCTCTCTCTCTCTCTCTCTTTCTCTCTTTCTCTCTCTCTCTCTCTCTCTCTATCCTTCCTTTAACTAATCAGTGCGGTGCAGGGGCTGCTGGCGCCGTGCAGGCGGAGGAGGACAGAGGGAAACAGAGAGGGAGAACCGCTGCCGCTGCGCTTCGACCAAAGACAGCGCCACGGCGAACATTCAGCGCCGCGGCGAACATTCAGCACCGCGGACAGCGCTCCAGACGCGGCAGAGGCTCCACACCGCTACAGCGGCAAGCGGCGCGGCGCTGCATTAAAACCTAAAAACCACTAAAAGCTGCATTAGACGCGGGTGTTTTTTGTGAACAAATCTGACCAACATTACTATTTTGATATGTCTATATAGTCCAATATGTAATTACAACCACTTGCTATCTCCTATTATCTCCACTGCGCTTTGACGCTGGTAGTCCACTTTGGATGCGTCTCTGCTGATGTCCCTACCATAAGAAGTAACTATACATATTGTCTCCTCGCCGTCCTTTATACTGACGGCGTTGCGGCGGTGGGCGGGACATGCGTCAGCGACGCGTCCTCCATTAGCTCCTGAAGGACGCAGTCAACCCAGCGAGTCCAATCCGAGCAGAGCGGCGCGGCCTCGGGCGGAGTTTGAGGAGACGCGCGGTTAGTTTTAGTTTGTGTTGGTTGGACCGAGAGGAGGAGGAGGAGGAGGAAGACGAAGAGGAGGAGGTAGGACGACGACGGGGAGGAGGAGGAGGAGGAGGCGACGGCTGTCATTTTTTTTTTCATTTGTACCAACTGGGCACGTTTCTCCGGAGCAAACCGAGGCGAGGTGTAGCTGACTGTCCTCCAGGCTCCAGCAGGCGGACGGTCGGACGGTCGGAGCCGGCTGTGGGTGAACTTCAGCGGCCACAGAGAGAGACAGAGAAGACGGCTGTTTTGTAGAAGATTAATCACGTCTAGGTGTCTTTTTTTTGTGCATATTTAACTTAAAGGTCTCCACTGCAGATAATGTGTGAGAGAAGCTGAATTTATTGCGTGTTTCTAGCTTGGACATCGAAGGAGGAGGAGGAAGGAAAAAAAAAAACATGTCAGTGAGTCAACAGCTGGAGAGGAAAACACACGACGGATCCTCTCTCTTCATAGCTGACGTATGGGCTTTATTCAGCAGTCCATTCAGTCAGTAACTCAGCAGGAAACACAGAATAAACCTCGTCTGTTTTTTGCTGTGAGAGAGCTTGTCGAAAGGAGAGGAGGAGGAGGAGGAGGAGGACATCCTTCATCCTTCACCGGTCATCCAGCGGTGAGTGAGCCGCCTCAACGATGCTGCTTTAGGGGTATAGAAACACATTAGAGACCCTCTTTTCCTTCTGACGGGTTTACAGAAAACAAACTCCCTTTTTTGTGTTTTTTTTAAAGATGGAGTCCTCCCACCACCACGGAGGCTGTTAATGGTTAACAGATTAATAATAAGGGAGCAGAAGAAGTTGAGAAGGAAGGAGGAGGAAGAGGAGAGATAAAGGAAGAAGAAGAAGAGGAGGTGGATAAGGTGGAAGGATGGATAACTCCTCCGCTCTGACTGACTGAGTGAGGCCAGCAGCGTCGGGCAGTCGGGGACAACCGGTGGTCGTTAAAAACCTCCGGTGTGTGCGCGTGTGTGTGTGTGTATGTGAGGGTGGTGGTGGTAAAAACCGGTTTTTGATGCGCGAGAAAGTGACGTGCCGCCCTCCCACCTTCCCGCCCTTTGCCACGAGCCTCTATGTCAACTCAACATCTGGACGAGGCGGCCAAGTTCATTTGTCGCTTATAATAAAACAAAAAAAATCACCTCCTTTTATCTATATTTTTAATTTTTTTTACATTTTTTTTGTGAGTGTTGAATTGAACCCCTCACTCTGACTCTCTCCAAATCTCGCGGGATATAAAAAAGGAGGAGAGGAGGAGAAGAGAAAAAAACAGAGATTAAGACGAACAAGGAGCCGCCTATATGAAGATGCTGATGTGTGACCGCGGCGTCCAGATGCTCGTGACGACGGTGGGCGCGTTCGCCGCCTTCAGCCTCATGACCATCGCCGTCGGTACCGACTACTGGCTGTACTCGCGCGGGGTCTGCCGCGTGAAGAACAGCGGCGACAACGACACGAGCCGCAAGAACGAGGAGGTGATGACGCACTCCGGCCTCTGGCGAACCTGCTGTCTGGAAGGTACGTGATCAGTCTGACTGACTGGCTGTCTGTCTCTCTCTCTCTCTCTCTCTCTGTGTGTGTGTGTGTGTGCGTGTGCGCGTGTGTGCACGAACATGTCTTCTCCAAGTGTGCACATAACACACACACACATCCTGTCTCTCCTACTGTCTGTCTAACACACCAGAGGAGCATTGGTGTGTGTTCAGTGTGACAGCATCCCATAATCCCTGAAACTCAGCCTGTCCTTTCCTTTCTCCAGAGTTCACCCTCACATCCTTCACTTCTCTGCATCATAAAATAGAATAATAGAATATTTATTGATGTGCTCTTGTTGTTGTCATCACACTGCATAGCTGAAGGTACAAATAAAGCACCAACAGACAGCTGGCAGTGTTGTTAGCCAGTCAAGCTGCTGCACCACCTCACCACCACCACCAACAACAACAAGTACCTGGATCTGCACACACTGTTGCTGGGACTCTTGCACACATGCAGCGTTGTTATAGGAATTTGTTCTTTTGAAGCCATCTTGTTGTTGCAGGAGCCAGAAAATACAAATTTAGGCAGCGTTCATTTGGGAACCACTAGAGTTGAGAGTCGATTCATGCGAAATACACCCTGATTTAAAGCAGCAATGGGTAGAATTGGAGCAAATGTGATTAAAAAAAAGGTCACCGACAGTAGTGCATGAGACAGGTTATCTGAAAAAAATCATGTGCCTCGTGTCCTCCGGTGTCCTCCGGTGCTCCTAATGGCATCTGCAAGATTTCACAGACCGGAGGAAAACAACCAATCAGAGCCGAGCTGCAGCCTTGCCGTCTCTGAGCAGCTGTCAATCACTCACAAACTCCAATCAATCGGTCAAACTAGGCAGCGCTGATCAAATATGAATCAATATTCTGGTACTGTAATGCCTATTTCTCTCCTCAGATGTTTTCAGAAACATCTTGTAGTGTACTGTTTCGCTGTAAAATGAGAAAGTTTGTGACACGGCAGCCAATTCGAGATCTGTTGAGGAAATACAAGTACCGCCCATCAGCCAGAGCAAACGTTCTCATTTTTACAGCTAAACAGCACACTACAAGATGTTTCTGAAAACATTTGAGGAGAGAAATGGTTATTACAGTAACACAGAATTCATATTTGATCAGCGCTGCCAAGTTTGACCGTTTGATCAGTTTTTGCGAGTGATTGACAGCTGCCTCCATTGAAGTTAAGGTTTAAGTTACAGGTCTTGCCGTAAGAATCTATGACTGACATGCACAGTGGACCATTGAGAATATTGAGAATAATGTGCTGTGGAAAACCGTGAGTTCATATTGTCTTTCTGAAGAGAAGTTGGGTTCTTTCCATTGACTATTGATTATTGATAATGTATTTGGAGTCAGGATGGCTACACAAGGACTGTCTGGCACTTCCACATTCATCACACAGGTGTACTGGTTGTTGCTTGTTCCTGCTGCATCAGTGCAGTCTTTGACTTCATGTCCCACAGTCAGAAGTAAACAAAACTGTTTGCAGCTTCACCTGTAAGAATGTTCATAATTACTGTAGGCTGGTGGGTTCTGCATAACCTCTACTCTGGCATCTTTTTGTCAGTCTGTGCCCTTATTTTGCATCATTAAATTATTTAAGTGAGATCATAAAACCAAAAAAAACTGCTCCATTAAATCACACGTTTTTTTTCCCCCCAGCAACTCTGATGCCACCTGGCTTCAGAGACACATTCCTTGTGTGTAGTTTCATATACTGTAACTTGACTACAGTATTGGATCAGCTCTCTTGTTCATGAAGCCATCTGATTTCCAATCCTCAAGTCTTGTGGCTATCTGGCGATCTTTAAAATCAAAACCTAGACAAAGATGGGCGTAGATGGGGCAGGGATAACTGGAGCAGATAAATAAATAAGATAAGATGGATTAGAACAATTTAAAGAAGTAAAGTGGCCCTTTTCATTTGAGTTTACTTTAATTGGTAATACTTTATTACAGCATGTTTATGAGGCTCCAAACTTGGCAAAGTGAAGGGAAACACTAATACCTTATGAGAAGACAAAGTGACCATACAATAAGACAGAAAGCACAGGGACAAGTAAATGTGTCTGTGGGGAATTGTGGTGGTGCATCGCCATGGGAAAGAAGTTTGTGTATTCAACATTGGTGTGTGTGTGTCATAGATTTGTGCCTGGGCCTTGACCTTGGCTGCATGTCATCCTCTATCTCTTTCCACCTTTCCTGTTGCCTTCCCCGTGGACTCGCGATTGAAGCAGAGACGCCATAATTCCATTTTAAAATGTTTCTTTTTCTGTCAGAGAAAGGTCAAATCACTTGTGTTCCAGCCAAATCCATGAAAACCAACAAAACATTTTTAAAATGACTCTAAACAAGGCTTTTTTTTAAGCAGCGATTTATTGACATCTGGCCATCTTTGTACTGTATTAGAGTTATAGATTGCTTGGTTGCAGTTGTTAATTTGTCCCAAATTATTGGCTGCTGACACTTTGACAGGACATTGTGTCCACTACAACAGTACACTACATCCCAGGCAACCAGAGATGCCAAACACATGATTGATTTGTCTCCAGGATAATCAGCAGTTTGTGGTTTGGATGGGAATCTAAGCATAGACATACGTATATAGATATATACTACAAGTTCTAAACAGGAATTGGATGAGAAGATTATCAATCAACACAAAGACAACTCCAGCTGTTAAATTTACAAGTTGTATGGTGTGTATTTAAGACATACAGATAAAAACGCTGTGGTTTAACCAGTGGGCAACCTCCAGGTCTGAGAATTGAAGCCAATGCATCAAACTTGCATTCTTTCTAGAAGCCAGCAGGGGGCGACTCCGCTGGTTGCGGAAAGAAGTCTGATTGTATAGAAGTCTATGAGAAAATGAGCCGACTTCTCACTTGATTTCTTACCTCAGTAAACATGAGTTTGTGGTCTCAATCGCTAGTTTCAAGTCTTCTTCAATACAGCATGATGTTCATTTCAGACAAATAGACCATAAAGCAGGTTATGCTTTAGAGCGAGGCTACCTTGTGATTGACAGGTCGCTACCACGGCGTTGTCCGGTCTGGGAGTTGGTCATGTTTTCGTCTTAGAACTTTAACTCTTTCACAGTGTGTTTTCAGTTCATAAAAGTTAATATTAACATTTTGGTCGCCTAAAATAATGTTTTATTCAGCGTTCGGTTGTGCTTAGCTCCACCCTCTCCTGTCACTTCTGTTTGCAAAAAACCAAGATGGTGACGGCCAAAATGTCAAACTCGAGGCTTCAAAACGGCAGTCCACAAACCAATGTGTGATGTCACGGTGACTACGTCCACTTCTTAGATACAGTCTATGGTTGTGTGGGGCCAAAAGTCATTGTAAATGTAGAATTTTCCTATCTGATGCTTCATCGTGACTTGACACATTGTTCACTGTAAATGATTTGACTTCGGGACAAGTAAACTTTGTTTTCAATTACCGCTAAAAAGATGCATTGCCTCCAGTAGGAGCATGCATGTGTGTCTTTGTGCATGTGTGTGTGTGAGATGCAGCCAGACATAACCATCTCATTCTGGGGGGCAGAGAAGGCTATTACAGGGCCAGATGGTGCAGGTATAAGGCTTTATTGAACACACACTCTCATTTGCATACACACACACACACACATACATACACGCACACACACACATACTTGTAATTGAATGAATAAATAGACAAATTCTAGGATATTCCCAAGCCACCAAACAAGCACAGCTGTGGGAGCAGTACGCCAAATTAACACAATGTCAGCACAATGTCAGTGCATGCACACATGCACAGGCTCACATGCGACGGACATATTCACTCATGCACACACATGCACACAATAACAGGACTAAAGTGAATATGTTCTCTTATCTTCGGGGTCGCCACGGTTTTATAATTCATAAACGCCTCATAAACTGACAGGAAATGGACGTCTCTTGACTCGTGTACATGTGGCTTGTAGTCTGCCTGACATCAGAGAGTGAGTGGATGAGAGATGGAGGAGGGGTAGAGAAACATCATGTATGCTGTGTTCTTACAGTAAATGTATCGAGCAGTCATGCATATGAGCTGTGCAGCATGAAGCATGCAGCACATGTTACAATTCTTTCACAGACAATATGGGTCAAGAGGAAGAAAGCCTGAAGAATCGTCCTATTTTATCAAAGAAAATAGAAAGATGGCTTTCGCAACAAACATCATTGATGAGCTAAGCGTGACTTGTATGTGTATTTTTTGTGGTGTGCTCACATAAGTCCTCCACTTCCTGCTCTCTCAAGCTGCCTGGCAAAAAGCTACAAACGACCCTTACTCAGTTTTGCCAGATTGGACTGGTTTCCGCCCTTTTGTCAACATTTGGCAGGGTTTGGAAATATTGTAAACAATACTACCAAACAAGCTGCCATTTTATGGTTAAAAAACATTTACAAAATTCAGTAAATCCATTCCAAATTCATTATGTCCAATCACCCATACTACTGACTTATTGAATTTGAGAAATATTTGATAGACATGAGTTGTATTCAATCGTTGTTATGGATAAGGGAGGATCTACTTTCCTTGACGTCATCATCATTGACATTGACATCGGAAATTGTATATTTGGTTGTCGGTTTGCACTCATTGTGGGTTTCGATAGCTATTTATCTAATATTTTATCTTTGGTTATTTGATGCAGATATGAAGCTTTGTATGCTGTTTTTTCTATTGCATATAATGGTTTCACAGTATTACACAGGTTTCTGGCAAAGTTATGATTTGGGCTGTTTTTTATTAAATTGAGTGGGTTTTAATTTGTGATTGGGCTGGAAACGGTCAATCTGAGCTTTCCCCAAAGGAAAAGTAAGTACCTGAGATGTGGCATATTTGTTGAAAAGTCTGCCACATTGTCATGTCCCGCTCTCCTCTTAGTATGCTTTCCTATTTTCCATTTTTCCTTTCGTATTTCCTGTTTTATTTTGGTATACTCACCTTTGTCTCTTGCTTCACTTCCTGCCCTTGTGTGTAATCGTGCCTTCAAATGAAACTTGTGAGCTAGTGTTTACAACATGGGAAGTCGTGCACACAATATGCTTGGCGTTCAAGTGGTTAAGTCGTGAGAACACCGCTGCTAAGCAACAGCAATATTAACGTTACTGTCTAGAAGCCACAGAGGCTAACAATTTAGCAAGCTAGCAAGTGGGTAATGTAATGCAGGAAATGCAAAGGCACAATGACAGAGGTAAAGGTGAGGCTGTTGGGAATAGCAACATTTTCTTCAGACATATTATAAAATTACAAAGAATTACAATATACGACTAAAATTTCAATATATTAACTCATTATGTACCAAAAAATTAACTTCCAAGGCCTCCGCCATTTCTGACAACATCAACAAACACGTCACAAGTCGTGAACTCGGAGCTTTCAGAAACTTTCCACTTGCGAGGTTGTGAATGCCACATGTGGGGGGCGTTCATATGGACTATTCTCGTGAACACGACCCCATTTGAAGGCACCATTTTCCCGCCTTTGTGATTGTCTGCCCCGCCCTGATTGTTTTCACCTGTCCCTCATTAGCCCTGCTGTCACCTGTCCCTGTATCACCCTCCTTTCATTGTGGATTTAGTCTGTGTGCTCCCCTTTGTCTGTGCCAGTTCCTGACTTCCTAGCGTGATTTATACCTTGCTTCTGTATATTTATACTTTTGCCTAGCGTTTTTTTTGGATACCTTTGCCTAATTTTGGACTGAACTCCCGTGTTTTCTGGTAAAGACTTTTTATTCTGTCCGCCCTGTGAGTCTTGCTTTTGAGTCCGTCGTCTGTTGGTACCATTGTTACAGACCTGACATCTGGGACTGTCTTTCATCAATTTATTGCAAAGCACCAGCACAACTTTGCTGCAATTGTTACGGAAGAAAGCATTCACATAGTCTCTCTGTGCCTTTCCAGGGAGAAGTCTGAAACAAAAAGAGAAGGAAGTGGGCATAATATGCACAAACATACACATATCTATATAAAATTCTCATAAAGTAAATAATCAAATCACATTTTTTCCAGAAAAATATGAAAGATATTACAGCATAACCTAAGCTAACATGAAGCCACATACCTGCAGTTGAAGAGAAACAAAGCATTCGTTAGGGATGCACCGATCCGACTTTTTCGTTCCTGACACCGATATAGATACCTGGGCTTTGGGTATCAGCCGATACCGAGTACCGATCATATACCGGTGTTTTATTAATAAGCTGTATGCCTCAATGTGTGTAAGTGACAGGGATCATTCTGTTATGTGTAAGGCAACATCAGGCCTGACTTAAACATTGCTTTCCTAACTTTATAAAACAAAATGTAACAAATAAATACAGAGGTGTAAATTCACTGAATTGTTATTTATTATTGAAATAATAAATCGTACACCAGCAACTTGGTAAAAAAAATCTTCAAAATTAACAGGAATGACAATTCAGGTGTAAACCTTTTTTATTGCAGCAACAAATTGGTCAAAACTTAAACAGGAATCAACATTCCAGTATATAATATATATACTGTACATATAGAATTGAATTGATTAGATCGGCCCCATTGTCACCGATACCCGATCCAGCTATTTGAGTCAGTATCGGCCCGATATCCGATCACGTATCGGTATTGGTGCATCCCTAGCATTTGCAGGGTCTCTTTTACATGAACGCCTGTGTCTGTGAATATACCATGAGTATTGTCAATGGGGTCTATGTTACTGTAAGTGCAGTGCGCTTTAATGTGCCCTTTATTCGTGATTATATCTTTGTGGTTCCTCTACCATGCACCAACAGTTTGTGTGTGGTGAGGTTGGGGTTTCTTGCATGCAGTGAATGTGTTATTGTGTGTCTGTGCAGGTGTACTGAGGTGTTCCCACTGTGATAAATGAGCATGAGAAAGCCAGGAAATGAGGAGAGGATGAAGGAGGGGGGGCGGGGAGGGGAGTATAGAGCGTGAATGAAGAGAGACCAGAATGTGCATGAATGAAGCGGGAGAGAGGGGTGGCAGGTGATGGATGAGCTGTGCATGGCCTCTGTTTCAGGTGAATCTCTGGGGAGTGTTTGACCACGCCGGGGATCTAAATGATCACCTGGTAATAGAGAGAAGGAAGAGGGTTTTAAACAGAGACGGGGACAAAAATGATGACCCAGGGGGCTGCGGGAGGAAGGAGAGAAAGGAGGGGTGGGGGGGAGGAATGAAGGACATAGATGGAAAGCAAAAGGAGGGGAAAGGGGATATTCGTACGAGTTTAGAAAGAAAAGAAAAAACAGGGTGAAGACAGATACACTGTGTGGCTAAAAGTATGTGGACACCCTTTTCCACATACCTCTGTGTGTTTTTAGTCCGGGGTTATTAGGGGAAATCTTACTACTACAGCGTACATTGGGTGCATCCCAAGTCTGTTTTTGAACTCTGCAACACAAAATGGTCCACCAGTGCATATATGGGTATTTATGCTTATTGTGATGTAATTTCTTGGAGTATCTTGAAATGCTTTATATCTATCTATGCTAAAATGTTATGTTAGTCAGTAAACCATAATAATTGAAACCATAGTATTGAAATTGTAACAGAAATTGAATGTTTTTTCATAAAATGTTCCTAAAATCTTTTTCACACAAATGTAGAATTTTTTTTACACTCCACATACTATTTGAAATATATATATATATATATATATATTATTTTTTTGTTTGTTTTTGAGATATGCTCATTTTTATGAGCAGATTGCGTACAAAGGCGTTTTGATTGTTTAGATATGTTCTGCACGTAAAGTAAAGTAATGACATCATCACGAACGTACAACATGACAACGCAAAAGAAAGAAGCTTTGACCTCAACCACATGAAACCCCTTTGGGTTGAACTGGTGCAAGCCAGGCCTTTATAGTCCTGAACCAGTGCCTGATTTCATTAATGCTCTAGTGGCTGAATGGGAGCAAATTGCTGCAGCCAGGTTCAAAATCTTGTGGACAACTTTCCCTGAGAGAGAGTCCTTATATCAGCATTTTAATGTCCATTGTTTTGGAATGAGATGTGGCTGTAAAATTGGCAACATAATATGGCTGGATGCAGGAAACAAGCAGGTATGAAAGTGAGAAGAGATGAGAGGAGATGAAGGGGGGATTGGAAAGGAATGAGTGGATGTTTTTGGTAAAGAGAGTAGAGAAAACGAGGAAGAGTAAAGGAGGGATGATGAGAAGATTTGAAACAGGAACAGAGAAATGTTTTGGAGAAAGAGAACAGGGGCGTTTGAGGAAGAACAGAGTGAGAAAAGGAGGGAAAGAAGAGAGAAAGAGGAGAGGTGTGCAACCAAGCAGAACCTGTCCCGTTCACTTTCATCAGCCATCACCGTGGAAACTAGCCTCTTCCTCTCTCCCCCCTTTTCCCTCTCCCTCATCTTCTCCCTCCTTCGCCTGGAAAGAGGTAATCAGAGAGAGTGAGAGAGGTAGAGACAGAGAGAGAGAGAGAGAGAGAGAGAGACAGAGAGAGAGAGAGAGCCACAGTCACCCACACTGAGCTGTCAGAGGCGCTCTGAGGAAACAAGCAGTCCAATTTGCTCTGCTTTTCAACTTCCTTTCCTCTCCCTCGCTCACTCCCTCCTCTTCCTCTCCTCTGTTTTCTAGTTGACAAAACGCTTTATATTCTGCATGTGTTTGTGTTTGTGCATGTGGCTGGGTTGAGACAGGCCACACACATGCAGCTTTTGGATGAACACATCAACTGATTAGGGACAGCTCGCCTGGGAACGAGGCTGTCCTCACCACAATAACTACAGCATTGGTCATTTGTTCCAATGCCTAAAACAACCGATGTTTAAGCTTTACTGACACAGACCAACCGTAATACCGTAATACCGGAAAACCTGTGGTACTAACAAGGTAGATCGCTGTTTGCATCTGTTTCCTACCAACAGTAAAGGTTGGTTTCTTTAGATCAATTCAATTCCTAACCTTAAACAAGTAGTTTTTAAGCCACGCTAGCAACAAGCCTCTAGGGAAAGAGATGTCTTTGGTCCTGACTGAAATATCTCAACAACTATTAGATTGATTGCCATGACATTTTGTACAGACATTCATGGTTCCCAGAAGATGTACCCTAATGACCTTTGTGACATAGTGCCATCACGAGATTCACATTGGAGGGTTTGAGTGGAATGTCTTGACAACTATCAGATGGATTGGATTGAAATTTGGTGCACACATTCATGTTTCCCTTGACATGAATTGTAACAACTTTGATGATCCCCTAACTTTTTATGTAGCGCTTTTATCAGGTCCAGATTTTATTATGTCCGATACTTTGGTTTATGACCAAATGTCTTACAAACTAATGGCGTTCCCATCAGCCTTAGCTGTACTTTGTGTTTAGTGCTAATTGGCAAATCTTAGTTTTTGTAACGGTAATTTTTAATGGTTTTAGAAACCACAGACAAACGATGTCTCCTGCCTGTTAGAGGTGTCAGATCAGAAAACGCTGCATTTTAGAGGGCATGGACAAATTACCTGTTTTGTCATTTAGTATGGAGGACTTGTTCCTGGGAACACAATTGGTGTCCACGCTGTGTTTTAACTGCAGTTTCATTCTGGAAAAGCTAAAATCCTTTAACTGGTGGAGTTGTTACAGTTACAAAGATTAGGCTACACTAATATTATGAGTATTATATTATTATACTATTATACTATTTGTAGAATTATATTCCAGTGGTGGCTGTGTAGTAGTGATGCAGGTCGGGCGGGTTCGCGTAAGCTTAGCCTACTAGAAAACATCATGTGTTCAGGCGGGCGGGGGGCAAAGCAGCGTTCCGAGTAAGTTATTAATAACTTACAGAAACATTGCGAGCAATAGTCCACCTTCTCTTCGCCTCTCTCTGTCACTCTCTCTCTCCCTCAAACACACAGCGAGCGCCGCAGTAGTCAGGTTATACCTACATGTGTTTGTGTTGATGAAACTGATGAGTTATATTCATTAAAGAAAGTTAATTTAATAAAGAAAAGACTAAGCCATTTAATCCAATAAATCCCTTTATTCAAATTGAGGATTTTGATTGAGGATTTTAAATTTCTTTAACGGTGATCACGTCATAAAATATGACGACAGACATTCAAAGCTTCATTCGAAAACCTCCAAATGGCCTTCAGTCCTACATTTTACTAACCTGAACTACTTTGCTTATAGAGCACTCTTGGTTGAGTATTGTTACTTCAGTTGTCTATGTTTTTTGCAAGGGTCTTTTAATTTGCGATGATTTATTTATGGAGTTTCAGTGTTTGACCTGTAACTCTGCTGTAAATACAGTGTGTGTGTGTGTGTGCGTGCGTGCGTGCATGTGAGAGAGATAGAGAGATAGAGAGTTAGATCAAGGACAAACTGTTGGCTCTTCATGGCCAGCTCGTCACAATCGTGGTTGCATCTGGACACACACTGTTGTTTGTGTTTGTCTCCTTTTTAACCTTGATTTGAGGCACTATTTGTTTCTAGTAGAATATTTTCTGTTTAGTATGCAGACTGCATTGCTTTCCTGTAATTTCACAAGTAGAACTAGACTGATACAGCAGATGAATATTTCTGTTTTGTTTGAAATACAATAACATACAAGGTTACAATGCAATTAAATGGGCACACCTTTAACCAACACATGCCATAAGACCTGATATTGCTTTTTTAAGTGTATTTTCCCCCACAATAGGTTTGCTATTAGAAAGGTACAATTTTTATACTGAAATTGTGCAAAATTTCTAAAATTCTCAAGCTAAACTTCCCTTCGAAAAATTTCCAGGAATTTACTGACCCTTGTTTCAGCTGAAGACGAAGGTTAAATAAGATGATTCAACAGATAGATGGGAGAAAGACCGCAGAGAGCGCAGGTCTACCAGGGAAAGTTAGAGATAGCAGGGAGTGAAGGAGAGACTGAGGAAAGAGGTATGGAGGTGCAAAAAGAGAAAGTAAGATGTGGGGTAAAGCTAAATAATAAAAGTGTGTCTGTAGCTCGGCACTCTTAGGAACAGCCAACATTTAGTCAGGAGTCAGTGAAATGGAAAGTGTTTCTGCTCTACCTCTCGTCTTTTAGCCCTTGGACCTGCTCTACTACTGTTTTCATACATAACATTAAAATGTGCATGTGTGTGTGTGTGTGTGTGTGTGTGTGTGTGTTTCAAGAGCTGGAAATAGGAGCTGTATTATTATCTGTCTTAAAGTAGGCTTTTTGGCGTTAAAACAAAGGTCATCATTATGTAAATGTTCTGTGATGCCTATATTCAAGCATAACAGGCTTGTTTGGGATATAGCTGCAATTATTATTATCACCATACATAGTACAAGGAGACGTTCCTCCCTCTTTACTGTGTTTTATTTTCTTTTTTTGCTTTCTAAATATGCTTTGACGTCATGGTTTTACGGCTTACAAAGAAACAATAGCACACGAGCAGGAGTGTGTACGTGTATTTGCATGTTCATATGCGCATGTGTTTATACATAAGTGACGGCAGCAGTATACTGGGCCCAGTAGGAGAAACTAAACCACATGACTCACTGAGACACACAGTCATGCACATACTGGACTCCCATCCCCATTTGCCGTGTCCCATAATGCCTTGCTGCGGCTGTGGTCGCAGCTGCCCTCAGGCCACGTTGACCTTTGTGAGGCAAATGTCTCCTGATAGATGCTCCCACTGTGTGTGTGTGTGTGTGTGTGTGTGTGTGTGTGTGTGCGTGCGTGTGTGTATGTGTGTGTGTGTGTGTGTGTGTGTGTGTGTGTGAAAAGTAGGATGCGTGTGTGTATTTTCTGAGGGTGTATTCATTAGTTTTGCTGTTAATTAGACTGAAAAAAACACAACAATAGCAAATTTGCATGCCCCATACATGCCTTGCTTAATGCAAATGTATGTATATATTTATTACTTGAAATCAATTAACAACACAAAACAATGACAAATATTGTCCAGAAACCCTCACAGGTACTGCATTTAGCATAAAAATATTCTCAAATCATAACATGGCAAACTCAAGCCCAACAGGCAACAACAGCTGTCAGTGTGTCAGTGTGCTGACTTGACTATGACTTGCCCCAAACTGCACGTGATTATCATAAAGTGGGCATGTCTGTAAAGGGGAGACTGGCGGGTACCCATAGAACCCATTTTCATTCACATTTCTTGAAGACAGAGGTCAAGGAACACCTTTGAAAATGGCCATGCCAGCTTTTCCTCTCCAAAATTTAGTGCAAGTTTGGAGCTGTATTTAACCACCGCGAAAAGTTAGTATGGCATGACTGGTATCAATGGATTCCTTAGGTTTTCTAGTTTCATATGATACCAGTATCTCAGTTTACACGTTATTATTGCGTTAACTTTGCCCTAATTTTCATAAATTGTTCACCCAACAGTTATCCCCAGAGAGGAGAAATTGTAAATATTCATGGACAGTGATATAAAATGTCCGTTAACACTGAATGAGTATTCTTGCATGTATTGTTATGTGTATTGTAAGTCTTTTGGAGAACCAAACCTATGGGGGGGTCGGTGGTGGTATGTAACATGGTATGTTGTGCTAAACATATTTGGCACCACTAAAATCGCATGTGACTCCAGCCTGGCCTTTTTTCTTCCTTTTTAATAATACAAAACTATTACCATTACATTTTAAAATCATGTTGACAATATTTTAGACTGCAAAAATGGACAACTAAATCCAATTTCACTTGGACTTTGAAGGCTTATGGTTCATCTTGACGGTGTTTATTCTGCCAACTCACAATAGTAGGAGCAGATCCCAGTAGTTTATGTCTGGTTTGAGTTGTAATAAAACTGGAGGATGGAAATTGGCTTATAAGAGATGTCTAGGGTCTAGTTGCCATATTCCAGGGTGTTTGACATCATCAGATATCAGTTTGCTTAGTCTCAAATATGACAGAATCTATGCAGTAGTTTTAAGGTCTTTGGCAGAAAGGTTTTTATATATAAAGAAGAATATCGTCTGCATATTGCAAAACTTTATGTTCTGTACCACCATTTTTCCTTTCATATACAGGTTGCTATGAATTGCTATGGATAGTGGTTGCAATGGCATATAATAATGATATGAAAGGGCGAGCTTGTCTGCTTCCACACTGTGAATGAAACTGTTGAGTTATAGTATTTGTGTAAACAAAACAGTCTTCATCCGGTGTACTATCTTGGGTCCAAATTCAAACCTTTCAAGCACACTGAACACGTTTTCCTATTATTTTATTAACTCCATCTGATCAGGCAAAATAATAGTGGGAAGGACTTCATCCAAATGGCCACTAATATAATTTCACTAGAATTTTGCTGTGTACATTTAATAATGAAAGTGTCCATTAGGAACTGCACTGTAACTGATCTTTGTCCCTCAGTAAGAGTGAAATGGTTGTTTGGTGACGTCTCAGGGAGAGGATTTTAATCGTTGCAATAACCTCTGCTGTAGTGAACAGCTTGTCAATATCTTCAGTACTGCTTGTGTTGCATCTTAATAAGGGGTAGTAATTAGAAGGCTCTTATCAGTCAGCCATCATGGAGTGTGTTTGCATGGACATGAGTATTCCGGTTATGAGGCTTATCCCGGTTTTGCACATGCGCCCGTGATGTTTACAAAAACAAACCGGCAATGGGAGACGAGAGCGACAGGAAATATTAAACCACTCTTATGAATGTGTTGTGATGCAGATTAGGTATTAGCATTTGTATATTGAGTGGAGGTGATTCATCACCCCATTTGATACATGTAATTTTGTATTGTTTTCAAGGAGGAGCTTCTGAATGAAAGACCTACACTTCCTCTAAAATAATTCACTCACTTTTGCTGAAAGATTTTAGGCGATCTTTTTCTATCTCTGCCTTCCTGTTTCTTCTGGAGGTGTTCTCCTGAGCCAAAAAGCTTAGTGATATTTAAATAAGCCATTGCAACCTGGAGGGCTAATATCATTGAAGTTGAGGTTTACAGCATAATCAATCTGAATTAACATTCGTTCACACAATACGCTGGCTGGGAGACAGAGAGAGAGGGGGAAGGAAAAGTAGATTGAGAAGGCATGGTGATGTTGAGTAAGCAGATGTCAAAGGAAGAAGATTGAAAATAACACAAAACTACACCGGAAAATTAGATGGAGGGATGTAATCAAATCTGCAGTCTGCTTTAGTGCTGAGTCTGTTGACAGCTTTTTAATTCATAAAACATTCATCCACCTTTTTATGCTAGTTTGTGTGATACATTTATTCGTGAACTGTTGCTCATTTACAATACATTATTTGGCCCGTTGTGTGTGTGTGTTTATGTGTGTGTTGTGTGTTCTCCTCGATGAGATCATAGGCTGGTTATGACATTTGACACAAGTATGTGTGACAGCTACTGACTCACTCACTGACACAGCATTTGGAGGTAGCTCTACAAAACTTTATTGTGGGCTGAGAAATATATGACACATGTACACTCACCTACACAC
This sequence comes from Sebastiscus albofasciatus, assembly GCA_916701655.1. Taxonomy (NCBI): domain Eukaryota; kingdom Metazoa; phylum Chordata; class Actinopteri; order Perciformes; family Sebastidae; genus Sebastiscus; species Sebastiscus albofasciatus. The sequence goes on along the minus strand of CAKAOI010025966.1, from coordinate 153,572 downwards.
ACACACACACACACACACGCACACACACACACACACACATGCTTGCTTGCAGAAGCTGGGCAGTGACAATGTTTTTGCAAACTGACAGTGGTACCTATATCTGCTGCGTTGATCCAGATTGTTATTCTGCTACTGTCCTTTTTTGACCTTTTTAAAAAACAATTTGATTGATATATGGTCCATATATATCTTACCGCTGTCAAGGGCATACCTCAGCCAATAATTCTTAGACTTATTGAGAGCTCTATGACACAGAGGAATATGATATATCTGGCTTTAGATGAACCGGACGGTTTTGGTCTTTTCATGGAATCTGTTAATAATAAAGTCATCATTTAATCAAAGTTTGACCCAAGCAGCAACCACCAAGTGAAGATATCTCCTAAGCAGGTCCACTAATACATAGTTGCTCAAAGTGCGGCCCGTGGGCAATGGCGGCCTTCACAAACATTTTGTGCGGCTCCTGAATGTGACATGAAATGCATGCATGGTCCATTTCAGTGCTTTCGCTTTCAATGGCTTACATTTAACACACTACTCGGCTACTGCGTCAAACTGCACCCCCCTAACAAGCGTCTGTCAGGTTAGGAATGACCACTTGTAGAAAGCTACTGGTTGCCTGGCAACACCTCACGAGTGACGTGGGAATTACGTTCTGGCATCAATGCTAGTGCTGTTAGCTAAAGTCAGCCATTCTGGTGGACAACTCGGCAGTTTCATGTGGAAGTGAGATATGGGCATTTTATATGGGCCCTTAATCATATGCTGGCTCCCTAAATTGGCACTTAGCGTTCCAAACTTTGAGAAGCCCTGCTCTAATAGCTGCTGGATGCTTCCTCTAAAAATATATTTAACACTTGCAATGTAGATGAGTTCATATAAAGAAACAGGTGCACTGAATTTCAACTGAGCTTTGTTTCCCTAAAGCAAATTCAGGTTGGCTTTTCAAAGATGAATGAACTGACAGGCAGTATTTGAAAATACCAAAATGATTATGACATGATGTGGTTATTAACTTAATAACTCTCTACCGCTGGAGTGCAGTCTTTTTTTAATCTGAACACAAATCAGATCAGTACCGCAATTTTGGCTGGCATGGACTTTGTTTTTGTGGCCTGGTTTGTTCATTCATACATCACATATGCAATATTACAGACACCACTGACTGAATTTTGTGCAATTTTTTTAGATGATGCGTTCAATCATATTACGTAGGCTATCTGGCCCAGAAGGAGAAAGCATCCTTAGTGGTGCAACATACTAACTGTTGCCTTTAGGGATGTTAATAATTAACCGTTTAACCGTTAACCGACATTGAGGATTTTAACCGATTAACGCTATCGCTTAAACGGTTAAAAGAAATATAAAAAATTCATTAAAAAGCTGAGCAAAACTCATAGGAGCGGCTCTCACTTTAAGGAGAAATTAATGGACAAATAAACTGTAAACACACTGCACTGCTACATTCACAGCTATAAAGCCACCGACAACCCCACACTCATCGCCGCCACACACGCACAGACTGTCAGACACTCAGACGCTAACGTTACGTCGCACTGACAGACCATATGACAACGCTACAGTTACGAACGTAGCACGAACACACACGCGGTTTGTCGGACACTCGCTATCGTTACGCCGGGCAGACACACAGCTGACAACCTGCTAAACTAACTGCATGCAGCACTGAGGATACTACAGTAACTCTCCCGGACGGGTGAAGTGGGGATTCAGTTGTCTGTATGCACATACACTGCAGCTGGCGCACCGCTGAATGCGACGCACTAATCTTGTCGGTTAACGGTTAATAATCAGTTAACGAGGGTCGGTTATCGGTTAAAAAAAGAATAAAAATTAGCATCCCTAGTTGCCTTGTATGTGCTGGTCAAATTTGTTACATTATGTTGTTAAAGTTTCATTTTCAGGCTTTAAAAATAGCTTGCTTGTGCTATTTGTGTGTGTGTGTGTGTATGTGTGTATGTGTGTGTGTGTTGGTACTGGTGCCTTGTTGCTTTAAAGATTCCCAGTGCGCTGTTTGTTACTCACACATTATCATGATGAACATGCTGACCTCGAGGTCCCACACACCAGTCTTAATGACTGCCTGTGTGTGTTTGTGTGTGAGTGTTTGCTTAGGTTATTTTTAGCAGACCATCTTCATTTTCTAGAAAGTAACGTTACGTCATCAGGTACACTAACACAGAAGTGTGTGATAATGAGGGTGTATGTCTATGTGTGTGTGTGTGTGTCTGCTTTTAAGTGTGTTTATTCAGTTGTGATTTATATTCTCGGCCACTAAGAGAGAGATAAAAGCAGCCATCTATCTCTCTGTTCCCTCCCCCCCATCCTCTATGTTCATGAGCGCGCGCGCGCGTGTGTGTGTGTGTGTGTGTGTGTGGTGCATCGCTTCATTGGTGTTTCATTGCGTGAGGCTGTTTGGTGCTCTATACATCAGGATGGTTCGATACATTAAAAGGCAGGAGCTTTAATAAATTTCCTGGCTGGCAGACACGAGGCAGAGCTCTGATTAATGACGCTTCACACCTTGATGCGTCCAACAGGATCAGCTAAAGCTACAGAAACCTTCTGTGACTCCAGTCAAACCAGGACATATTAAAGGAACAGTGTGTAACATTTAGGGGGATCTATTGGCAGAAATGGAATATAATATTAATAAACATGTTTTTGTATAATCACCTGTGTTTTCGTTACCTTAGAATGAGCCGTTTATATCTACATACGGGGCGGGTCCCCTCCACGGAGCCGGCCGCCATGTTTCTACAGTAGCCCAGAACAGACAAACCAAACACTGGCTGTAGAGAGGGACATGTGGACACGTTTTCGCGTTTTTGCATTGGCATTGCAGTTCTCTTACGTGCTTGACACACGGTAGAAGTTTCAGTTGGTTGCAATCTGCAACCTCACCACTAGATGCTGCCAGATCCCTACACACTGCACCTTTAAACAGTACAGAAAGCAGTAGTCTGTGTTTTTATTATCAACAAATCCCATGAAAAGACCAAAACCAATAATCAATTGATCCTACTAACAAGTTTTGTCTGTCTATTGCCAGAAACAGTATGTCTTATTCCTCTGTGTCGTAGAGCTCCATTATTGTCCAAAAGCTACATCAGTGAGACAAATCTTTTACACTGGCTGACATGTTGTTTGTTTTCATTTCAATGAACATGGGCACTGTAGTTTATTTTGATTCAATCTCACATACACCTTCCCGCTGCCACAAATACTACTCACTAGTGCACCAAATGTGTCTTAATCCTCAATAGTCCCCAACAAATATGCTCCTGTTTGAGTAATTTTTGGAAATGACTGTTGTTGCTTTTGGTTTTTTCTTGGGGTTTCTTGACAACAAAGTAGATAATATAGAATAAAAGCAGGCTTATTTAATATTCTTTTATTGGTGGTATTAGCTGTGTGGTTTAAGGCTGCAATTAATGATTATTTCCATTATAGATTAATCCGTTGATGATATTCTTGATTAATGAATTATTCTTTCGGTCCATAAAATATTAAAAATAGTTACTGACCTGAATGCCATTTTTGGGGCTTCGAAGCTTCAGTGAGAAATATTCAACGATATTCAAAGTCGCCTCTCACCCTTCAGTCAGTCAGTCCGTCAGTCAATAAGAGAAACAGATCTCAGTCAGATATACAGCAGCTAGAAAAAGATTTATCTCTTGTGGCAGGTTGTGTCGGGATAAAAAAAAAAAAACCTGCTGCCGTTGTGCCTTTACCTTTTACGTGCAGAGCATCCTATTACAGCCATCGGGCTTGAGCCCCAGTAAGCCTGTGCATTAAAATGGCGGTGGGAGAGGGGAGACACAAGCTGTTAAACTTTCCTCAAACTTGCGGGTCATTAATTACTGATGTTTTACTTTGCTGTTATTGTCTAAATGAGAGATGAGGACAACAATTCAAAGATTTTCCTTTTTATTGAAACCAAAACCAGCTTTAAAATGTGCAATAATCACATCAAATAAATTACAGCATTATATAACCCGTAAAAAGGTATTTGCTCATATGTAGACCTATAAACAAATAATATGAATAAATAGACTATGCTAACAGATAAAGACCTGGCTTTGTTGAGACTGTCTGCCTATCAATGGCCTCCACTCCGTTTCAGTACCCTGGACAGCGCCACAACGACAAACATACACTCTCTACACACAACAAACAGCGCTATCCATCTGAGAAGAACTAATAATAATCATTTTTTGGGTAAAAAAACAAAACATGATGCATTCATTTACAGATTTGGACGTTGATTACTATGGGATCCAAGCTTTGAAGCATTCGGGTCAGCCTTATTTCTGTCGATGGTTTGATCAACAAAATCGTTGCAGTTCTGGTGTGGTTTTCCTCCAACAGTTTGTATGTGGTCTGGTAACACTGGATCACCACTGAACAGGACAGAGAATGAAGGAGGAGGGCAGGAAAAGGCTTTATATGAAAAGCGTCTCGAGATAACTTCTGTTGATTTGACGCTACATAAGAAAATAAATTGAATTGAAAAGCACATACAGACACGGATTTAAGTATATGCAGCCATAGCACCCATTTTGAATCATGTATGCGTATACAGTGAGAAAATACAGATATACATTTATTTTAGATTTTTCCTTTATGAACCAGCATTTTCAACCAAGAAAGCAGAAAATCATGAATGAAAGTATGAGGTTGTAGTAAGAGGGGTGTGCTATAGGATGATTGTGTGTATTTGTTGAACTAGCGGTACATCTATCAGTATAAGAGTGTGACAAAACAGACTCTGATTGATATGAACGTTTTACAGATTATTAAATCTAGATATCAAACACTCTATAAAACGTCTTTTCTGTTAATCAGAGTCTCAGTCAGAGGTTAGTTACTATCTCTGACTGCATGAGCTGGAGGAATCAATTTGTGAATGATTTTTCTGAGTGTGGGTACTGGAAAGAACCTCTTCATATGCAAATAAGCAATTAGGTTGAGTCGTCCGTTGTTCGTCGCCAGCCTCTATCCCCCCGTTTCTCTCTAATTCTCCCGAGCCGTTTTACCACCAAACCTCTTTCAGCCAGCACTTCCTCTCTCTTCATCCTCCTTCATCTCGCTTTCTTTCCTCTTCCCCCTCCATCCCACCTCAGTCCCCTCCTCCCCTCTCTCTCTCATGTCCCCTGTGGTGTTGACCATGTGTGAATGGGACTGAATGATGGGTGGGAACGAAGCTACATGCAGTGTACACACACACACACACACACACACACACACACAGATACACACACACACAGATGGACGAGTGTGTGTGTGTGTGTGTTTGTGGAGGACTTGTACAAAGGGGGATGAGTCACTCTCTGGCTGACACACGGCACGCTCGTAGGAGACTGCATCCAAGTCAATACAACACAAACACACACCCACACACACACTAACTGACACACAGTGATATAAACAATCTAAATGCAGAAGGCTTTTACTCACATGCATGATTGATAGTGTTCATGTATCAGTTTAATGAGCTTGGTTGATGTCTGTGTACACGTGATGTCTGTATTTTAGTGGCTATGTGTGTGTTTGTGTATTCACAGTGGTAATTGTGTGTGTGTGTGTGTGTGTGTTGGGTGTGATAAGGCTTTTCATTGGTGTTCCCCACACATACCCTGAAGGCTACAGCTCCGTCCTGCATCATCTGTCATCTCTCTCTCTCTCTCTCTCTCTCTTCTGTTGTGTTTTCTGCTTTTGATGTATATTAATGTCCATGTACAGGATGTGTATATGTTCCTGAAAATGGGATCTGACGCAGTACAATCACACAAGAAGATGAGTGATTATTGATTGACAAAAGCAATCCCGCTCCATGTGTTTTTGTTGCTATTATATTTGACATTTTCACGACTAACTGATTAATCGTTTAATCAAGAACACAACTCCAATCATACGTTAATGTTGCTGTGTAGATACTGCTTCTGTTTTAGTTCATTTGGGACACTTAACTGATGATCTTTTTGACTGACTGACAGTGAGTACAACAACAGAATAAGCTTATATTCCAGGCTTTGCAGTAATGAGTGCAAGGCACGCCTGTGACCCTTAAGGAATTAGGAAAGCAACACCCTGTTGAAAGATACGACTTCCCATAACAATGCAATTACATTGCAATTTTGTCCATTTCCAGTTTGTTAATCTTGCTTGGAAAGTAACTTGCTTGGATGAAGTTTGAACTACAGTTGGGATGTTGTGAAAAGGAAAAAAAAACAACATAAAAACAGCATCTAGACAGGTGGAGTAAGTTAGGAAACAGTATGGATTGATTGACTTGTACTGAGAACTTAGCAAATATCAATACTTCACCTGTCTGCATCATTTATGATATAACAAATTAGTAGAAATCCAGTCTTGGAGAAACCAGTACAAAGTAAAATAAATAGTATTTAATGTTCTCTTGTGGAACAATAAAGATCTGAACTGAACTGAACTGAACTGTGTTTCTCTTCCGCAGGAACATTCAGAGGTGTGTGTAAGAAGATTGATCACTTCCCAGAGGACGCCGACTACGAAGCAGACGCTGCTGAATACCTCCTCCGTAAGTCCGATATGATGATATATTTCAAACCCATTTTTAAACATCTATTTATTAGTCGAACCTATTAACAACCTTTTATCTGGTGTCAAGAGTGCTATCAACGTTGCAGGACACAAGGGGATAGACATTGCTAGTGTCACTAATACTAAGAATCAATCAATCAATCGTGTTTCTTCTGTTCACTGTTTTGATAACGTGCACTACAACGATGAGAGTACAGACACAGAATATGACTCTGTTTTTTAAGAAATCAACATTCATATTCATCTTACATATCACACAACATTGTTTTCTTACTAAGTGACACCACTCGGGCTGCCCCCTCTTAGTTGATTGATCAACTAATCGGTCGTTTTGGTATTAGACGACTAACATTTCTTTAGTCATTTTTTCTATGGTTTGTATTATTTCCAAGAAACGTATGAGCACATCTCTGGTAAACACAAGATTTAAGACACCGTCACTCAAACGCAAAATTAACATTCGCCTCCCGTTCACTCTATGTGAGCAAAGAGGCAAAAAAACATTCGCTTCCAGTTGCCAAGCAAATTCGCATCTTCCAATTCGTGTGGAGCTCAGTGGTGTTTTTGTGTGATTCTTTGTGGAGAAACTCAGTTTTACAGATCTGTCAATAAATCAACTAATCAATTAGTCGACAAAATTGTATGAGTTAGTCAACTAAGAATTTCTTTGGTCGAGGACAGCCTTAAACCTCACATAACCTTGAGTTTGAGAAAATGTGGGTTAAAGAAAAAGAGCATATCAGTGTCTCACAGTCGTTGATAAAGTGGGTGTATTACTGGTAGAGATGGGTAGGTAACCGAGGAGGAAGTGGGTGATAGGTGGGTATACTGTAAACCGCCAGAGAAAGAGGTGGGTTTACACCGTATACCAGCATATACCCTCAACTACACTACTGAATACACGCAAGGCAACATTAAACTGACAATGTGATAACAGAAGCCCTGAAATCATGATTTATGATACCAGTGTACTAACCCATTCCAACATGAAAGGTTACAACTTGAATTGAATTGATTGAATTGACCATTAGTTAAGTTCTCTCCGCCTCAGTTACTGTTGCTACTACGCCTGTCAAGCTTTCCATTCCAGCAATTATGCAGTTCACAATGATAAAGGGGGTGGATTTACCAAGGACAACTGTCTCTAATAGATTTAATAAGCTAATAAAGCAAACATTTGCTCCATCAGTTGGTTAAAAACTGTCTGCGGCAGACTTCTCATGGTTCCAGCTGGCTTGTTTTAAAACAAGAATCTTGTAAAAAGAGGCCTTAAATTGGCACTTGATGGATACATCCATGATATCACGTTGCAAAAAGTCAAATTCCTCACCATTTGATCATGCAAAATAAAGAAGCAGCACTGTTCTTGTATTGCAGAGTACAGCTAGTATTTGACAAGGAGAAATGTGAGCTCAGACTCTTATTACATCCCAGATAAATGAACAGAGAGGGTTTAATGGAGAGAACAAGAGATATAAACAGATGCCACGGTTTTTATCAGCAAATACATGAGAAAAATGAGGAGAACAAACATTGCCCTGATGAGAAAATGGTAAAGGAGAAAAGAGGGAGCACCTTTTACAGAGAGAGTAATCGGACAGAAGTAAAAAGGATGCAGAGATAGAGAGAGGGTGGTTTAGTGGTAAACAGAGAGGAGGGGGCTCTTTCTGTTCGTTCCCCCACAGTAAACACGGAGTAAAGATGGACGGAGAGATAAAACAGCAACAACACAAAAAAAGAAAAAAGAAAAAGAGAAAATGGATTCAGCCTGTGCTTCTTTTTCATTGCTCCACTGAACACAGAGCAACATCCCCAGAGGCAGCCAATTAGATCGCAGGCCTCAGAGCCGGCCAGCCAATGGGGAGCGGGGACCTAGTGACCGGCATTTCATACAGCCCAGGGGTGTGGGCCACGGGGGCGGGGCTTATACGCTCAGCCGCACAACACCACTGGTCACCGCAGCTGTCAGTCAGTAATGTTTTGGAACACAAATAGAAGAGATTCAGAAATACAAACACGTTACTGGTCGGATGATTTCATTTTGTTTTCGTAATGATACACCTGTGATGTATCAGCTGTTCAACGTATCTAAACATACCGCACAGCTCAGCTCTGCGTGACAAGCTGTTTTGCAAAATATCCTTCAATATGTTATCACGTCATGTACACATATGGGTTTCCGACCAATATTTCACTCCTACTGCAGCCTCGTTTCCATTTTCATCATCTCTGCTATTCATTATTTTTGCCTTGCATATGTGTCAGTGTGACTCTCCATCTGTCTTGGTTTTTGTCCATCTTTTCCCTCTACATCCATCCTTCTCTCTCTCTCTCTCTCTCTCTCTCTCTCTCTGAAGCGAGGCCTCTGAATGCTTTAACATGTTCTGGATTCAGACTCAGTCAAGCATGTAGCAGCACACTGGCCCATGTGCTTTGTGTGTGTGTGTGTGTGTGTGCGTGTTTTTCGTTTGTGTGCAAAGTGACACATTTTTCTTTGTTTTAGCTCTGCCCTCCAGACACGGTGGATTTGAAATGAAACAATGACGTTAATGTTCTGACTTTCAGCTTCACTCAGAGTATTCACGTCCATCCATGTAGGAATTATGTATTTCTATAAACTGTCTCACCTTACATGGTGAACCGTATGGTTGTTTTCTCTCTCTTTTTTCCTTCTACAAATATTGTGAATGTGTTTTTCCCCACTGACCCATTGCTTAGTACCACATACCGTCTGCTATACAGTAGATGTATAATCCTCCTCGGGCTGCCCCCTCTTAGTCGATTAGTCCGCTAATCGGTCGTTTTGGTCTTAGTCGACTAAGATTTCTTTAGTCGATTTGTCATTTTTTATGCTTCTTTCATGCATGAATGATTTATTTTCAAGAAACTTAAGAGCACATCTCTGTTAAACACAAGATTTAATGTGGTGTTTTTTTGGGATTCTTTGTGGAGAAACTCAGTTTTACAGATCTGTCGATTAAATCAACTAATCAATTGGTCAACAAAATCAAATGAGTGTTAGTCGATTAAGAATTTCTTCCCCTAAATTCTCCTAAATCGTGCCATAAAGCAAACTAGCAGATTTACTACTAAATGGGACTAGAGGCTGGCAGTATTTTCAGTGACCTTGTTTTTGTACTTTAATTAAAGTATATAGCAATGTCTCCAAATTAATCTTGACTGTAAAGAAAGGGTTGATACGTGGCAGCAAGTAGATCTTTGCATTATTTCAGGGTCACGGGAGAAGACATGAAAACCATGGTGTAGAAAGTAAAAATTAATAAATGAATACTAATAAGGAGCACATACAAAACTGAGAGACCCAGTCAACAATAAAATGAAACTGTCACATTCACAGGAGGTTCTTACCTGCAAATCTAAACATTCACATTTTTCAAAAAAAAAAAAATGCTACCAAACTATCTTTTAATCTACTGAGCATAGACTCATAGGATGCTATCTCTACCATCCCTTTTACCCAATTTTTCAAATCTATCTATTTTCCAATTACCCTGCAAGGCAGCTGGATTCTTGCGATATCACAAGCTCACACGAGAGTCCATCTTGTCAGACTGCAAGTAATGCATTTGTGGTTTGGACCAATCAGCGTCCTGTGAGGAGCTCCTGGCAGCTGCAGGCGTGGCTTAGGTGTGTGTGACACGACGACACAGAGAGGCGACTGTTCGTTCCTGAAGAGGTTAGCGTAGGTGCTGCAATAGCATCAGTTATATCAGAACTGGAGGGTATTTCTTCATCGACAGAAGAGCAAAGAATGGCACTGAAGGCTTTTTCTCGATGGAAAAGATGTTTTCACTCTTCTCCTGACTGGCTTCGGCAAGAGTTTGATTGACAGATGGCTCATCCAATCACCTGCCAAATATTTTTTTTAACGTGCCTGCCCTTTTCCGAGCAGCTTCCAATGACGGCTTCTCAGATGGTTCTGTTTAACAAACCATCTGGAGCGTCAGGTTGATTTTCCAACATCTTCAAAACTATTTTGGAGGCTGTATTCATACCTACCTTACAAATTACAAATGCAAAATTTTGTACAGTATGTATTTGGTATTTGAGATCTGTTTCCAAAAAAACATAAATATGAAGTCAAAGGGTTTGCTGAAAAAAACAATCCACCCAGGACTTCCATAACTTTGACATGGAATATATATAATGTAGGAAAGTTCCTTCTTCCATTCTGCACTTCCAACACAAATTATCCTTCATCAGTTTCATCCTGCAGAGTCTGAAAGGCAAATGTTTGTACCTTTCAGTCATAAACGTGTTTCCACTCTTCTTTGTGTGTCTGTGAACAGGTGCTGTGCGTGCCTCCAGTATCTTCCCCATCATGAGCGTGGGTCTGCTGTTCCTGGGGGGGCTCTGTGTGGCCGCCAGTGAGTTTTACCGGAGCCGACACAATGTCATCCTCAGTGCAGGAATCTTCTTCGTCTCTGCAGGTCAGTCTGCACTGCGTGTGTCCTCTCTTTTTATAAGAGTTGTTATCAGTCATCAGTGCGCCAGTGTGCATAAAGTAGTCCCTGCATTTAGAGCAGGAAAGTGTTGCTCTTCACTGAAGGACACATCTTTTACATATTGATTATATTGTTTAAAATTAATTAGCTATTGATCAAGTATTGTCACATTTTAGCTTGAATTTTAACCTTCTCGGCTGAACATGTTTTATATTTGCGTTGTATTGATTTTGTTGTTTGCTAATGTCGCTGATGAAATGTTTAATTTCATTTTTTACTTGTATTACGTTTTTTTTTTCTTCTCCCTGATGTTTCCTATTACTTTTACCACTGCAGTGACCCCACAGGAAAATAAATAAATAGATTCTTAGCATTTTTAGGATTTAAATTTCATCGAAAGGAGCAAATCTGTTTAAACTGATCCCAAAACAAGTCCCTCAGTGACATAAAAAAGAGTAATTAAAAAAAACAAATGGTACTTTTATGATTTATGATGTGATTTTTGTTTTGTTTTGATGAAGTATTTAGCAAACTTATTTATCAAGTTATATAAAAATTATAAGTATTTTATAAAATCCTAACCTAATAAAAATAATGAACCCTATGTAATCTCCTTCCATACACCTAAAATAGAGACTTCAGTCTTATATATACTGTATGTGTTTGTAGTCAAAATGAGAATTATTTTATCTGTGAGCAGAGTGCAAGAGGTGCGGCAAGCCGTAATATGTGAGTGTACTGATGCTCATCTCCATGACAACACTGTTAAACACAGTATAGCAGCCATCTTAGCTGCAGTACCAGCCGAACGACTTAAAACAATACCCTTCCCTAATAGAAGCAGCTTAGCACGTTCAAATATATGTCTGAACTCGAGGACTTTCTATAATTCTAAATTTAAATATAAGAACGCTGCATTTTGAGGTAACAACAAGGGGCTACTGTACAGTATGTGTGTGTATGTGTCAAAGAGTGTGTGTATACCGTTCAGCCACTCTGAACAGAAGATGTGCAGCACTCTAATATTTGTAGAAGGAGCCCGTCAGGCATCTAAAGCACACAGAAGTGCCCGTGTGAGGAGCCAGAGAGTGGAAATTGGGCGCAGCAGCTGATTAATCAATCAGCTAGAATACCATGATGCCGCTGTGATGCACTGTGAGGGTGTGAAGAGTGTCAACACGCATACATGCTCCCACACATAATCTATCACACGGATGCTGACACTTGGTCTCCCATAAACACACACACACACACTTAAGCTCTTGCCCCTGACACATACAAAGGGTTGTACAGTAATTGCTGTTCAGTGGGATGTGTAGGGTCCCATTGGGTTTTGTAGTAAATTCATGGAGCCAAATTGGTAATTATTTACCACAATAGTGCAAGGCTGATTCTGGTTAATTACAGCTGGCTAATTGTCCCCATTCTGTGCGTTCCACCACACTGCATGAGCACTGTATTCTGGACTAATGATATGGAATAAGAGAGCCCAGCTGTGTGCAATGACTCTCTCCAACGTTTCCATCCGATGCTCTCCTCCCGTTACTTTGCTTGATTCCATTTGGCTGGTCTCCCCGTCGTCCTCTTCTCAAAGCTTTTTGCTCTCACATTTTTCTCTCTCAAATTTCCATTCACTTTTACTCTCACTAATCTACTATTTTATCACATCTTTAACTGTCTCAGTTGGTCCACCACTTTGGTTTAGACTGTAATATCTTGATCACTGTTCAATGGATTGCCATGAATTTTGGTGCAGACATTCACGTCCCCCTCTGGATGAATAGTAATAACTTTGGATCCTTTAGCTTTACATATAGCGCCATGATCAGGTCAAAGTGTTAAAGGGAAAGTTTGGGTGTTTTGAAGTGGGGTTGTATGAGGTACTTATCCGTGGTCAGTGTATTACCTACAGTAGATGACGGTCAGCTCGCCCCCAATTTGGAGAAGCAGACGTGAGTTACTGCACGGGAGCAAAGCAACATACTGCTGTGGACGGGGCCGACAGCAAAATGTATTTCAGCATCTAAAAGAAAGGCCCACCTAAAAAAATCAATATCACTTTAAGTGTACGCTATATTTAGAATATTTTCACAGCTTTCTTTTAGGAGGCTAAAATACGTTTTGCTGCCGACCCCGTCCACAGCAGTGCATGACTTTGCTTCCGCACAGTAATTCCGGTCTGTTTCTCCAAACTTGGGGCGTGCCGACTGTCATCTACAGTAGGTAATACACTCACTCTGGATGAGTACCTCATACAACCCCACTTCAAAACACCCAAACTATCCCTTTAATTTTCACAGTGCTTTGGTTTATGACCAAATACCTGCAAAACTAATGACATTAGTTAGCTACTAACACACTAAAACTAAGATGTTGAACATGAACATATACATATACTTTCCAAACATTGTCATGTTAGCACTGTCAGTGTGAACATGTTAGTATGTAGATGTTAACATTTAGTTCTAGCACTGCTGTGCTAAAGTCTGCTAGCATGGCTATAGACGTATGGTCTTTTTATTTAGTCTTGTGCATTAATTATATATTTGTGCTTGGATGTCATTTACTAACGGATCACTGTCTCTTGCACCTTTTGACATGTGCTGTTTGTCTGGATGAGTAGGTCACGCTTCGCACCCTTTCCACTCCCATCTCTTAATATTTCTCTCTTCCTGTCCTTCCCTTCCAGGTCTCAGTAACATCATAGGAATTATTGTCTATATCTCAGCCAACTCGGGCGACCCGGGCCAGAGTGACAGCAAAAAGTCCTACTCCTACGGCTGGTCCTTCTACTTCGGCGCCCTTTCCTTCATCATGGCAGAAATGGTGGGCGTGTTAGCCGTGCACATGTTCATCGAGAAGCACCGCAAGCTACGGGCCAAGTCCCGCACCGAGCTCATCAAAAAGTCCGCCTTCAGCCGCATCCCCTCCTATCGCTACCGTTTCCGGCGTCGCTCCAGCGTGCGTTCTTCCGAGGCCCCGAGCCGCGACGCCTCACCGCTGGGGAAGGGCGGCTACACGGGGCCCGCCGCCTCCGAGATGCCAATGTACACGCTGTACCCGCGTGAGGCGGGAAACTCCGGCACCAAACCTGGCGGTGGCATGGGCGGGCTGCTCAACTCGGAGAGGGAGTTCCTCCAGAGCAGCACGCTCACTAAAGACAGCAAGGACCCCAACCGCAGGACCACGCCCGTCTGAGAGGTGCTGGCTGCAGATATATCGCCCAATCAGAGTATCAAAGAGGAGGAGGATGAGAAATACAGGGGGAGTGCGAGCTAAAGCGGGGGACACACAGGGTTACGGGGGTGGGAGCTGGGTTTGATAAACTTTGACTGTGAACTGTGAACTTTTAGCCTTTGAACTGTGAATCCTGAGCCCTGTGAGAGTTTCAGTGTGTGTAGCAGGGTCGGTTTTGATGGAGAAGTTGTTCCCAACTCCACTTTACCACATATCACTGTAGTTATACCTGTAACTCCTTACATTATGAAGGCACATTCAATTTATGTTCATGAGTGTTATGTTCATAAATTGGCTTTTTTCGAAGGGGGAAACGGTATTGACCAAAAGCATATCGGAAGTGGTTTGCTGTTTGGGGCAACTTCTCCTTAAAAAAAATGAAAATAATGTGAACTAAAGGAGAAGAGGAAAGAGGTGAGAGACTCTGCGTGATCTTTGACCTTTTGACCTCTGTCCTCCTGACCCTTTTGGATAGCAGTTGGATCAGTGCAGGGAACAGCCTCAGAGCTCCGAGCTGTCTCTCTGATTATTCAAAAAGCGCGGACGTTAACACCTCAGGATCGGGATTGATTCACTTTCAGTTCAGCGGGATTCAAAACATAAATTGAAGATGCAGTTTGTCCATTTTATGGCAGCACATCTGTGGCACTAGTTATTATTTTCTATACATATTGTATATACTTTCATATTGATTGATGGAAAAGCTCACTTCATAGCTGACTGAACTGAATCTGAATTGAGCTCATCCTTGGTAACCCCCATCTCTCTGATCCCAGGTCAGTTGTTAAACCTGCGTAGTGTTGTTTTTTTTTGATGAAGGGAAACACTGACTACAGATCAGCTGTTAGGGGGGAGAAAAGGTGTGACTCAACAAAAATCTCTTTTAGATGGTAACGTTAGATCATTGGTGCTTCCTTTTACCCCTGATTTCAGCCACACAAGTCATCTCTTGATTTATTTTTTTCACCTAAAACTTAAAGAGATGATCAAATATTTGTCTTGTCTGTCCGCCTTCACTCGTCACCTTTTCACCTTCCACATTTTCTGTGTAGCCCCATAACTCACCTCACTGCCACCCTCTGCACACCACCCTCTCTTTCTCTTTTAGGTCCCGTCCTCCGTTGGTGTCGCTCGTAGACTAGTTAGGGTTTTCTGGAGGTTGTTGGTTCAGGGTACTGTGGAGAGGAGACCGCTGAGCTGTGAATATGCTTTAAGGCAGAGCCAAAAAAGACATTAAACAAACAGATGGACACTTTTTTTTTGTTTGCCCACTACCTCTTGGTGAATATCTTTCAGATGAATTTAATATAAAGTTGTCTTTTATTGCCAGAACAATTGTCAAAGATTTCAGCTGCAGAAAATAAACACTGAGAAAATGCTCCCTTCAGTCTAAAGTACACATCTCTCTTCTCCAATCGGCTGAAAATGAATTTGTACGTGGCGCACAATTTAAAGATAAATAGATGGAATTGGCAGAAGTCTCATGTATTATTCAGAGGATTTGTGCTCCATCCATTCAGCTGCCACTCACAGCCTCTCCTCCTCTTTATCTCCCTTATATGTGCACATACTGTATGCATCTGCACAAATACAACACACACACAAGCCTATACACACATGTCTCCTGGCTGTCATGGTCCTATCATTATTTCAAACACCTGTACAGTTTGTACTGAGACACATCAATGCGTTTACATTCGTCTCTCTTGTTCTTGCTCTCTCTCAGATGTATACACATAAAGACAGTGAATACAAAGTTGGTGCACTCTCTGACACAGTCTGTATACTGTGTTGGCACCATTTAGTATTGAAGCCATGCAGTGTTGGGATGACAAAGTGTTAGATAAGAGGAGAGATGAAAACAATACAGTAATGCAATCTATAAATAGTTACATACTGTATCTGTGCCGTTTTTGACTAATCAATTCCCCATTTGAAACATCCCAGAACACTTGTTTCAGTAACCTAAATCAGGCTGTTCTCATACAACGTTCGTAGCTATACCTACAAAAAGTAATGCACTGTAATTTGTATATATCGGAGGGAGGTCGGGGTGGATGGGTGGGTCGAAAAACATCAGACTTTCTCCCAAGAGGCCGGTGTTCGTACCCCGTGTGAAACCAGAAGTCAACGTTGATTTTTTTTTGTCTCGTAACTTCAATACTTAAGTTACTTCCAGAGTTATTTTAACCCAAACGGCAATCTGGGTTACCAGGGTTAACCCCTAACCCTAACCCAAAAAAAGTAGTTTTTTTGCCTAAACCTAACCAAGTCGATCTTTTCCTAAACCTAACCAAATTGATCTTTACCTAAACCTAACTAAGTCAATCTTTACCTAAACCTAAGCAAGTCGATCTTTACCAAAACCTAACCAAGTCGATCTTTACCTAAACCTAACCAAGTCAATCTATCCCAAACCTAGCCAAGTCAATCTTTTCCTAAACCTAACCAAATTGATCTTTATCTAAACCTAACTAAGTCAATCTTTACCTAAACCTAAGCAAGTCGATGTTTTCCAAAACCTAACTAAGTCGATCTTTACCTAAACCTAACTCAGTCAATCTTTACCAAAACCTAACCAAGTCGATCTTTACCTAAACCTAAGCAAGTCAATCTTTACCAAAACCTAACCAAGTCGATCTTTTCCTGAACCTAACCAAGTCGATCTTTGTCTAAACCTAACTAAGTCGATCTTTTCTTAAACCTAACTAAGTCGATCTATCCCAAACCTAGCCAAGTCGATCTTTTCCTAAACCTAACCAAATTGATCTTTATCTAAACCTAACTAAGTCAATCTTTACCTAAACCTAAGCAAGTCGATCTTTTTCAAAACCTAACTAAGTCGATCTTTACCTAAACCTAACTCAGTCAATCTTTACCAAAACCTAACCAAGTCGATCTTTACCTAAACCTAAGCAAGTCAATCTTTACCAAAACCTAACCAAGTCGATCTTTTCCTGAACCTAACCAAGTCGATCTTTGTCTAAACCTAACTAAGTCGATCTTTTCTTAAACCTAACTAAGTCGATCTATCCCAAACCTAGCCAAGTCGATCTTTTCCTAAACCTAACCAAATTGATCTTTATCTAAACCTAACTAAGTCAATCTTTACCTAAACCTAAGCAAGTCGATCTTTTTCAAAACCTAACTAAGTCGATCTTTACCTAAACCTAACTCAGTCAATCTTTACCAAAACCTAACCAAGTCGATCTTTACCTAAACCTAAGCAAGTCAATCTTTACCAAAACCTAACCAAGTCGATCTTTTCCTGAACCTAACCAAGTCGATCTTTGTCTAAACCTAACTAAGTCGATCTTTTCTTAAACCTAACTAAGTCGATCTATCCCAAACCTAGCCAAGTCGATCTTTTCCTAAACCTAACCAAATTGATCTTTATCTAAACCTAACTAAGTCAATCTTTACCTAAACCTAAGCAAGTCGATCTTTTTCAAAACCTAACTAAGTCGATCTTTACCTAAACCTAACTCAGTCAATCTTTACCAAAACCTAACCAAGTCGATCTTTACCTAAACCTAAGCAAGTCAATCTTTACCAAAACCTAACCAAGTCGATCTTTTCCTGAACCTAACCAAGTCGATCTTTGTCTAAACCTAACTAAGTCGATCTTTTCTTAAACCTAACTAAGTCGATCTATCCCAAACCTAGCCAAGTCGATCTTTTCCTAAACCTAACCAAATTGATCTTTATCTAAACCTAACTAAGTCAATCTTTACCTAAACCTAAGCAAGTCGATCTTTTTCAAAACCTAACTAAGTCGATCTTTACCTAAACCTAACTCAGTCAATCTTTACCAAAACCTAACCAAGTCGATCTTTACCTAAACCTAAGCAAGTCAATCTTTACCAAAACCTAACCAAGTCGATCTTTTCCTGAACCTAACCAAGTCGATCTTTGTCTAAACCTAACTAAGTCGATCTTTTCTTAAACCTAACTAAGTCGATCTATCCCAAACCTAGCCAAGTCGATCTTTTCCTAAACCTAACCAAATTGATCTTTATCTAAACCTAACTAAGTCAATCTTTACCTAAACCTAAGCAAGTCGATCTTTTTCAAAACCTAACTAAGTCGATCTTTACCTAAACCTAACTCAGTCAATCTTTACCAAAACCTAACCAAGTCGATCTTTACCTAAACCTAAGCAAGTCAATCTTTACCAAAACCTAGCCAAGTCGATCTTTTCCTAAACCTAACCAAATTGATCTTTACCTAAACCTAACTAAGTCGATCTTTACCTAAACCTAACCCAGTTGATCTTTACCTAAACCTAAGCAAGTCAATCTTTACTAAAACCTAACCAAGTCGATCTTTTCCTGAACCTAACCAAGCCGATCTTTACCTAAACCTAACTAAGTCGATCTTTTCTTAAACCTAACTAAGTCGATCTATCCCAAACCTAGCCAAGTCGATCTTTTCCTAAACCTAACCACATCAATCTTTACCTAAACCTAACCAAGTTGATATTTATCTAAACCTAACTAAGTCGTTTTGTTGCCTAAACTTAACGAAGTTGTTTCCCGTGAAGACAGATGTTTCTTTTGAAAAGACTGTATGCGTGTAACGAGTGGAAATTGACACGTGTTGCTGGACATTCATAGGAAAACGTACGAAAAATGAGGAATAACATTTCGTAAGATATCATACGAACCGCTGTATGAGGATACAATGCCTGAAAATACACGTTATCAGGCTTTATTTTTGCTTTTGAAATCATGTTCTTTAAGTACTTCTCTTCTTCTTGTCTTATTATACCATATATATGTAGCAATTTGCACAGTCGGTTCTTCACTGGATCTATCGCTACCTCTGTCCAATGTAAACGTTGGCAAAGAATTAGCAGACTGTTGCAACACATTCAAAGACCCAAAAAGCAGTATTTTGCAACACTTTATTACAGATTGTGTCGTCTGAGTTCGCATTAAATCATTTAACACATCACTATCTGATCACACACACACACACACAGATACAAGGGGAGGAGACAAAATAGCCATAAAACAGAGAAAGGGAGAGTTGTGGAGAGAGAGCATGAGTAGCTAGTGTAAATGTTAACAGCATTTTTCTCAAACTTTTTCTGGGGCTGTGAGTAAAAAGTGAGTGTGAAACTCAAAAAGGGGGGAAAAAATGCATTTTTTGTTTCCTTCTTTACCTCCCTAAGCCACCATTGCACTGTTTTGTATAAACTAACCATGAAACATCACCAAGCTGAAACCGTCACACTTTGAGAGTTATTACCCTGACAATAAAAAGATGTTTTAAATCTCAGTCACACTGTTTAATTTATGACGCTGCTGTTTTATCCGCTGTCTTTTACGCCATAAAGGGAGCTTAAAGGGACAAACGTGCATCACCGCGGACTCGCTCTTGCTGTCCTCCATTATGTAAATATTAATTTTGCAAGCTAACATACAACATCAGCAGTTGTCGTGGGCTGTGAAAGGGAAAAAAAAAACTGCTTTTCTCCAAGCAAGGGCTTTTAATTTTTAAAGGACAGGAGCACACAAGGGCTTTTTACGCTCAGCGCTGCAGCGGCGTCGTTTTGAGGGTGTTAATGTGGAAGGAAAGGCAAAATACGTTTGCACGCAGACAACCGTTTTCAAACCAGCTGAATAGCTAACTAATGATATAGCACGCTTCATGCAAAAGAGGAGCGTGGGTAGAGAAAAAGACTCATGTTAGCTAGCCTACGGGTTAGCCTTTAGCTGCTTTTTTCGGGCTAACTTTAGGTTAGATGGGTAACTTTTCTGAAGTAATTAGAGATTAAGCATATTGCCTTAAGCAGAGGTAGGATAATTTTAATTAAGAATTATTTGCTTAAGGATCAAACATATATTAGCAGAATATTGTTAATCATACTTGGTGCCAAATATTACTAAAAATGTTTCCTGTATATCATGGCCTCCAGGTTAGCTTTAGATCATAGCGTCACTGCTCCAAGCACTCTTTCTTTGCATAGGATTTCCTGCAGTATACTGACTCAGCAGTAGTAGCTATGTAGCTCAGCACATCAGAGGCCCCTCGGATCCTGAGGGTCCATCAGGGGTCAGAGTTCAGAACCGCATCCATGAGCCATGTCAGCATTGACCTTTTCAAACCATGCATGCCATATCCATCCGCTTCCAGTGCTTACATTCGCTCTATCTCTAATCGAGTCTCAAACGGCACCCTAATCTCTATACTCCGTAGGGATACTGCTACATTTAAGACGCCTTACAAGGGCGTGAGGGCCTGTGAGCCTGTGCTGTGTTTAACGATGTTTACTCCAATAGAGCGCAGGGTGCCTTTTGAGACCTCTTCTTACCGCCATACAGCTTTGATACTCTGATATCAACAACAAATAATTGTATTATTAGTAAAAAAAAAAATATTCTACTCTAAAGGTGCCACTGTGCAGAGGATGACAAACTCTGTCACATATTATAGTTATTAATCTATTACCGGGGGGTTTGATGGAAAGGGAGCAGAGTTGGGGAGCAGGGGGTCGTAGTCTTTGTAATATTCTATTATTCTAGTTTCATTTTCTACTTTGATGTGGTTTGTGAGATTGTGTTGTTTTTCGATCACATCTGAAGCCTCTTGACAGGAGGAGAGGAAGAGACAGTGGAGCGCTCGGACGATCTCTCGTGGACATTAACCTCGCCTCACTGGTGCCAGAGGTCGACTTTACAGTGCATCAGCGGGACACTGAAAGTGCAATACACACACACATACACGCATTCAGGTTACTATACTTTTGAGGACGTATTCACCCGATGCACTACAGGGGCTGAGTAATGCAATCCAATACAGCAGTCTGTAAAAACAAATACTTTTATGAAGGTTAAAAGTACCCATTTCTGTTAAGACTCACAGGGGCAAAATAATAGAAACTGTTTACAATGTAACTCAACCACAACCTCAAAAATACCATAGATTTGAACCACAGCCTGTTCAACAGTGTCCCCAAAAAATTAAGATTTTAGATTTAACAGAAGTAATGTTTTTTGCAGGACTACCATGATGGATTGTGTTACATTGCACAGGGGTTGCTTTTGCTGTTTGCACACCGATGTATTCTGTAACACCTATTTAGAGGGTTAAAATGTTATTACATCTTATCGTCTTCCTTTTCACTGTGGCTCCAAAAAGAGGTCCTCTGTTGACACTTTCAAATTAAAGTCAAGAGTGACACATCAAGGCAGTTTGGTGCTCCGAAAGAAGCCTTGAGCACACGTACTGTGATTAAGTAAGGGATAATGTACAGCGAGCCGGTCATTGTTGCATCGCCCTGAAGGGGTTCATTTCACAACAATGACCGTCTTGCTGTACATTATCCCGCTTATTACACGGCTCCTTACTTAAGAAATCAATAATTTGACACAAAAACGGTCCGCCAGAGTCCGAGATAAGAACTTTGTCCATAGCAACGGTCTGTTATAAAGAAATAACAGACCGTAGAACGATATAATTGACCAATCAGAATTCAGTATTCAACAAAGCCGTGTAATAAATAATGATATCACACAATTTTATCTTAGAATAAAATCCAAATGAATTTAAAGGGGACATTTCATGCTCATTATAAGGCTTTTACTTGTATTTTGGGTTCCTACTAGAACATGTTTACATGCTTTAATGTTCAAAAAACACATTATTTTTCACATACTCTCTGTCTGAATATATCTGTATTCACACTCCGTTTTAGCGCCTGTCTCTTTAAGACCCCCTCCTGAAAAAGCCCAGTCTGGTCTGATTGGCTTGCGAGAAAAATATGGTGCACCTTTGCAACGGTAGTTCTCAAGCTGTGGGTGGTATATTCTCATGAGCCTGCATGTGACATAGGAAGGGGAGCCAAATCTGAATGGCTTGTTGAATCACATGCTTTCTGATCTAGGCAGCCCACAAAAAACTGACTGGGTTGTCTCATTTCACAGTTTGTGGGTTGGTAGGGCACTCCAGATACCCAAACAAGCACTGAAAAAGTCATGATATGTCCCCTTTGAAATGTAAATGACCCATGACCCTTTTCTGTGGGATATATAGGTCCTCATAAGTATAGAAACACAAGAACATAACACATAGAAATACACACACACTCCATAATGGTCACAAACATACACACAGATGTTCATTTGTGCACACTAGAAACACACACTCACAGCTTCAGCTTCGGGCCAGTGTGGTGTGGGGATAAGTGTGTCCTGTTAAAAAGAAAAATCACTGTGTCATGTTTGGAAAAAAAAAATCATTGTAAGTGTTTCTTTGGGAGGAAAAAAAAACAACAAACTGTTTTCTGTCGCTGATGTGTCGCTCCTCACTGGAACTTCGAGTACACTGAGCCAGCTAATCAAACACGGAGGAGCAGAAGAACTGTTTGAGAAATGTGAATTTAATGGAATAGACAAACACACGCTATAAAGCACTCTACACGTTGCACTTCTTATCAACACACACACACACACACACACACACACACACACACACACACACACACACACACACACACACACTGACACGTACAAGGTTACTGTGTGAGGGGGGCTTACGGGTGGAGTTATGTGCCTGCATGTTTGTGTGTGTTAATATTCATATGTAAGTGCGTGTGTGTGTGGTGTGTGTATGTATGTGTGTGTGCGTGCGCGTGTGCAGTTAGCCTCTCCTCACCCATGCACCCAGTGCCTGCCTGTCCTGCCTTCAGACAGCTCCCAGATCAGCCATGGGGCTTCCAGTATAACCTCCTCTCTGCATTCCCACGACCTCTAACGGTTACGCTGGGATCAGTTTTAGAGCTAACTGCCCCGATCATTCCTCAGCAGACGCAGCCATACAAGATACAAGGACTGTTCTGGAGTCAGTGGTCTCTGGTGGATATTGTGATAAAAAATGTAATCATGATGAGTTTATGTTATGAGGCTAAGAGGGAAAAGTCATTTTTCTGGACTGTTGGCCTTTTATTTCGACGCACCCGCTGTTCAGAAGTGACTCGCCGTCTCTCGTCTGCGAGGCTGATTTAGGATCGGCAGAGGGGGCTCAGCAGGATAGACAATAATCTATCGAGTCTCTAATGACAGCTGGTCTTGAATCAGCACAGCCTGGCGTAGCCTGCTGTTCCTCGTGTTCTCAACCCTCCCAAAAAATCAGCCAAAATGGAGACTATCTTGTCTGCAATACTGGCTTGTAAAATTATTGTGTTGCTGAGGATTTGTCTATAGGAGCTTCTTCTTTCAGATGATACGAGAGGTCGTCCCACTCGTACTGCCAATTAGAACTAAATGTTGTAAATGTGGGACGATACACAGAGAGATTCTAGACGGGTAAATTGTTGGTTTCCCTAAACAGAATCTAAGATTAAAACATCAGCCTTGATTTCATGAATTATTCTGGCCTTGGTGCCTATTAAGCCCGTTTTCCAGACTGCCCTCTTCCTTTTTTTTTTTTTGTGCCAGGCTTTAGCCCTTTAGCTAGAGAGATTTCGTACCTGTCTCGCATTTTACACATATTATTTTGACAGGAAGTACAGAGCGATTAAAATCTGCTTTTTTTACGGTTTCGCCTCAAGCCCCGCGTTCACACAGTGTTGTTTACATGCAGAACATATCCGAGGCTGGCATGGTTGACTGACCATGGATGAAAGACCCAAAAATGGCAGGGTGTTTAACCAGGCTCCGAGAGTTTCGCTCCGCATCAGGTGCATTCAGGCTCCCTCTTGCATAAATTGCTTATGAGCCGTAGCAACGGTGAAGGTTTCTTCTTCTTGAACAAGTGTTTTGGAGTTATGAGTGAAAATCACAAAAAGATGATCTGATTCTTGTTGAGATCAGTTTTTATTGAAATTCCCAACAGATACAGAGTACATTTTCAGACCAGTTTCTACAATATATGTGTGATATATTGGATTACTACAGATTTTTGTATGAGTCAAACTCTCATCTGAGAAAGCCATGCCCCAGATACTAAATTGCCCATCGCCTTCTACTGAGCCATGTTGTAATGGGTAGTCAGGCTACCAAGCATAGCAGAACAATCACAATTTTGGTATATTAGCCCAAGAAAAGCACAGGCTGTAGGGTTTTTAGCCATGCTAGCAGCTTGGCTCTATGGATGGCCAAACCATTTTGGTCCAGACTGAAATGTCTAGACAAAAGTTGAATGGATCGTCATGAAATTTGGACAGATATCCACTGTGCCCAGAGGATAAATCCAGCTGACTTCGGTGATCCCCTGACTTTTCCTCTAGCGCCACCGTGCGATTGACGTTTGCCGTTTTAAAGTGAAGTGTCTCAACAACTATTGGATGGATTGCCAAAAAATGAATAACATACATTCATGTCTCCCTCAAGATGAACTGTAATAACTTTGGTCATCCCATAACTTTTCATCTTCTAGCGCCATCATCAGGTCAAAATTAGCAAAAACTGCTAAACTGCTAAGCATTAGTATATTAGCAGGTTGTGTCTAGATGCTAACCTACAAGTT
Source organism: Sebastiscus albofasciatus (assembly GCA_916701655.1). Classification (NCBI taxonomy): domain Eukaryota; kingdom Metazoa; phylum Chordata; class Actinopteri; order Perciformes; family Sebastidae; genus Sebastiscus; species Sebastiscus albofasciatus. Next base: position 128,790 of record CAKAOI010025966.1, on the reverse strand, counting down.
GCAAAAACTCTCGCAAGATGGTTAAGGTTAGGCATTGACCTCAAATAGTTAAGGTTAGATACTGACCTCGAATGGTTAAGGTTAGGATAGGGTCGTGTCTTGCAAAAACTCTCGTGAGACTCATTGCCTCGTGACCTATCCTAATCTTAACCATTCGAGGTTAATGCCTAACCTTAAATATTCAAGGTCATAACCTTAGCCATTCAAGGTCAATGCCTAACCTTTACCATTCGAGGTCAATGCCTAACCTGAACTATTCAAGGTCAACGCCTTACCTTAACCATTCGAGGTCAATGCCTAACCTTAACCATTCGAGGTCAATGACCAACCTTAACCATTCGAGGTCAATGACCAACCTTAACCATCTTGCAAGACTTTCACCTTCTAGATACGACTTTAGGATAGGTCGTCGGGCAGCGAGTTTCGCAAGACTTTTCGCAACTTGTGGGTTACCTTCTAGACACGACCATGTTAGCATTGTCACTGTGAGCATGTTAGCATGCTGATCTTAGCATTTAGCTCAAAGCACCACTGTGCAGCCTCACAGAGCCGCTAGCATGGCTGTAGACTCTTTAGTCTTGTTATTTAAAGTAGAATACAAAAACAATCCACACAGTTAAATGATTGTAACCTGCTTTGTCCATTTCAAACTGACCTGAGGACTGTTAGAAAACAAACGCCAGAACACAAACTCAGGAGAAGAGATGGAGAAGTTAGTGACATTTTAACTTTGTATGTACCACAAAATCAAACTAAAACACACAGAATATCAGTAAAAAAAAAACAAAGCTTATTATTTTATTATTATTGTGTTTATTATATGTGTAGCAATGACCTGGCAAAAAGCAAAAAGGTTTTTTTTTCAGGGAGTGTATTTTGCAGGCATTGTAGCAGTTTGCTTTGAGGTGAAACTATTCAGATGGAGGTGGAGAGAGTAAATAGGGGTGACACTGGGGATCATCAGTGTTGCCTTGCAGCAACGCTGAAAGTGAAAAACAAAAGCCTAAAGACAAATGTACAGTTGGAACCTGAAGCAGCATTAACAGTTAACCCCCACGCCCTCCCCCCCAAAAAAAATGTGGGTCATAATTTTCAAACACCTAAAAAGCGTGGCGATGATGAGTGATGTGTTTAAAGGTCAAAGGTGATCAACTGTTCTGAAATCTGTGTCAATGGGCAGCTTTTTATCCTGCTCCATACCTCTGAGCCCTATCATGAGATAACTTAGTCCTTTACAAACACACACACACACACACACACACACACACACACACATGCATGCAGAAACATGCTGGCACTCACATTTGTCTTTCTATACGCAGGCACACTGACTGTATAACTCACAGCTCACACACACACACACACATAGCTGCCAGCCAGTTTCACTGTATACTTTATAATGTAAACCTCCAACTAACAGCGGTCTGACACGGACACACGCTGTGAATAAAAGCACACTTTTACTTACATGATATAAATATGATTACCTATATCTAGAGAGAAGGAATATTATATACAGTATAATGATTAGAAAATAAAGAGTCACCTTTTCAAAGTGCCTGTGGTGAGTTCATTTTGTATTTGAATGTGCGTATGTGAATGTGTGACGTGTAGCCGTGTGATCAGAATCAGAATCAGAATCAGAATCGTGTTTATTGCCAGGTGTAAGAGGTATACACTAGGGAATTGCTTTGGTTTTGTTGATGCAAATAAGCAGTATCAGGATCTGCTCTTACATTTTGTACACACACACACACACACACACACACACACACACACACAGATCACACCCCGTACTTTGGTGGTCTTTTTTCAACAAATGAACACTAATCTTTATCAGAAACCTGCCCGCACACTCCTCCTCTAAAACCTGCACACACATACAGACACGCTAGATGCGTATCAGCTGTGCTGTGTCAACCGTTCTGAATTAGCTGTCCGATAGATAACTCCCCTGCTTATCTCCACAGCCACCACACAGATGTCTGAATGACGGAGAGAATGAGGGCGGGAGGAAGATGAGAGTAAAGATGGGAAGGAGAGAGAGAGAGAGAGAAAGTTAATGAGGAGACTGGAGGATGTGCCAGATTTGAGGTGTTTGAAGGTGAAGCATGCAGTACAGTATGTGTGTGTGGGGGGGGGGAGGGGGCTTTTGGGGTTTACGGTTGAAGTATAGTTATTTCCCGATCATGGGTTGCTCTCTATCTGTTTATCTGTCAATTTCTCTGATCAGATGATGCATAGTGATAGTGTTTCCGCATCCCTGTGAGGGTGCTGCATCATTCATGTACAGTGTTTATCCATGTGTCACAACAGGCGGTCTCCATCTGTTCACAGAGAGCGTTGAGAGAAGCCACCGATCGAACGATTTTGAGGAAATCGTGGATGATCGGTGCAACTCATCGCTGGCTTTACACAACCTTCAGTGGGCGTCATCTAAAGCAACGGTTCCCAACCTGGGGACCCCTAAAAAAGTGGTCGAAAGGTTAATCTAAGGGGTTTGCAGGTAAAGAATAAGAAAAGAAACCTTAATTTGCATACACATTCAGACTGTCTTTCCAATCTTTTTTCTACTGTATAGTTTTCAGGCCTTTAAAAAATATTCAAATTAAACAATCTGAGAAGAGAAAGCCTTTTCTCACAACGTATATACATATGACCTGTGATGAGGATTCACAAGGATACTGCTATGTTTTAAGGGGTCACAAACAAACCACTGATCTAAAAGCTCAAAACTGAGTTTGTATTCCTTCAAGGGATGGGATTCCCGTACCGAGACCTGTCTATCATATTGGAAAAACTGTGACCCCCGGGTGTGAAACCTGGACGATGAACTTCTTGGCATAGATCGCAGCAGTAGCTTGCTCCTTCAGGATTTACCCTTTCCCCCAGACCTCTTCTACTAGTTCAAGACTCTGGTCCCATCTCAGACTACACTTCGACATCCCATGCTAAAGGTGTCAGCATGCACCAACAAAAGTGCTGGGTGGATGGTCGAAAAGAATCTGAATTCCTCTCTCCCAACACCTTTCCAACACCGGAAGTTCATCCGACAAATTTCTGAACTTTTTACAAAACCGTCAATCGGACAAGCACGGCCACTTAACGCAAAGATTGGCCAGTTGTGCGGAGGTGAGAAAGTAGGAAGCGTTTGGACTTCTCTCTCAAGCTTCTTTTGTATTCTTCCCACAATTACCTCAACACTTTAAATACCTTCTTAGAGAGATAACAGATCTGAAAATGTGCGTCGTTATCCCAATTTTTAAACCATTGTATTACTTTTGAGTGTGGCCCTTCAAAACAGGTATAAACACTTGATTGTCACGACGCCAACGTGGTTGACAGACCCTTTGTACAAACTAGTTTGTTTTCAAGCATACTCCAGCATTAAAGGAACAGTGTGTAAAATTTAGGGGGGATCGATTGGCAAAAATGACATATAATATCAATTACTATGTTTTCATTAGTGTATTATCACCTGAAACTAAGAATCGTGTTTTCGTTAGCTTAGAATGAGCCCTTCATATCTACATACGGAGCAGATCCTTTTCATGGAGTCCGCCATGTTGCACAGTAGTAGTTTCTACAGTAGCCCAGAATGGACAAACCAAACACTGGTTCTAGAGAAGACTTTCACGTTTTCGCGTTACCTGAAGGCCACTGTAGTTCTCCGACACGGTTTTGCACTCGGCGGCTCACGATACCGCAGTTTCACAAGCGTGTCGGAGAACTACGGTACTGCAGTCTTGGAAAGAGAGAAGTGAGAGTTGGTTGCAATCTGCAACCACACCACTAGATGCCGCCAAATCCTACACACTGTACCTTTAAGAATAACTAATACCTGATTTCCTCCCAATCACACTTCCACATCAAAAGGATAAGAGTTTAGAGCAATGGTCTACTGTCATACTATGTGTTTTGATATTTTCAACATTTCTGTATTTGTAGTGATTTTACTTTTGCGTATGTACCGTAATTACTGTATGTATAGCCTAATTTGTTTCTAATTTCCTATTGTATATTATCAGAACATAATGTTACAGCAAGAGCATATAGAGTATGTAATGTGAGAAAGAAGGATTCAGTGGAGAGCTCAGATTCACCTGATGAATATTCATAAATGTGACGTCACCGATGGAGCTCCGTGTCGTCGTCATAGAGATTAGAGTGGATGACGGGATTATGGGAGAGTCTCCGCCACACTGGGATTGGCTGCCACTCTGCTTTTGTTCCTCTTAACTGCCTTTATATGTGCCGTTTTGTCACTCAATCTCTCCCCGCCGCTCATCTCCTCTGCTGCACAGAGATACTGTGACCATCGCCCACGTTTCATTTTTCCATTTCCCTTTTTTCCCCTTTTCACCCCGGCTCTCTCTCTCTGCTGATCCTCTTAGCCATTTTACCCTCTGCCACATTTTGTGAAACCCCACCCTCCCATCGAGCAGTATGCTACTGTAGTAATTGCTTTCTTCAGCTCCATTGGCCCAATAAGAGAAAATGGCCCCGTATGCTAATAGCCCATAAAAGACACTGAGCATTTCCCAGCAGGAATCCCACATCAGATTATGTTATAGTGCTGTACCAGACAGTAATGTCTTACCTCTATGTGCTCTAAAAATAAAACAAGAATTTGTGATGAAAAATGTTTTAAAAGATTTGCTCTGAATACTGAAGGTCATTGCATAGTTGGGACAAAATATCAAAGATTTGTTTAGATTGTATGCAGTCCAATACAAGATCACCTCTAACTTAAGCCTCAAAGATGCACACAGAGTGGTGATACAGTGGTGATATTATACCAGGCATGCTCCTAATGTTACCCACAAATACAAGTTTGTGTGTTTGTGTGTGTTTGCGTCCCAGTTGGATGTTGCTAGAACAGCTGTTTGTCACTGAATGAGGCTCTGAGGGAGAGTTGCTGCCAGCTTTGATGTCCTAATTATCTATCCTTGTAGGTATTTGGTCATAAACCAAATTATTGGACAGATTTTTAAATTATTGAACTGATTGTGGCACTTGATGAAAGGTCAGGAGGTCACCAAAGACATTAGGATTCATCAAATGGGGACCACAAATGTCTTTACCAATCCATCTAATAAATGTTGAGATAATTCAGTTATGGATCTACCATGGACCAACTGACATTGACGTCCTCCCTAAAATCCACCAAAATGTTTTACCTACATCATGTGATATTAGTTTGTCGTGGCAACACATTCGTCACAGCCATTGGCGTTTGATACCGCCGCTCAAGGCACCCCTTCGCACCGTCGTTGTGAAGCGCACCGGTCGTTCCATCAACGTAAACCCATCCACAGCAACAGCCAACACCCACAGTGACGTGGTTTAAAGAGTGAAAAGACACACACCGTGCAGGCGGGAGGGGAGGTGGATGGGTCCAACAAATGCAAGGCTTTCATCCAGGAGACCGCTGTTCGTGTTAAGTTTCACTTTCACGTAACAATCAGCTGTTCGTTCGTGTCCCGTTTTCACAACGTCCAGTGTCATTTTCACTTTACAAACGTAGTAGTTTTAAGCCCAACCATGTAGTTCTTTCCTAAACCCAACTAAGTGGTTTTGATGCCTAATCCTGAAGTGATGCAAAGGGTAACTATAGTGGATTTGATGTCAAAATTAAAGTGACGCCAAGGGCCGCGACGTCAAGGGCCGCGACGTCAGGGACCGCGACGCCAAGGGCCGTAACCAAACGGCGGAATGTAATGAGTTGGGATGAGAATGTGTTGCTTGTTGATGATCAGCACACAGTCTGAACTTGAAGACGCAAAGCATCAGATCAGTGACTGGGTAGATAAATCCCCTGCAAGTTGGGTTTTTGAGGACAAGAGACACTTCTGCTCTCTGAGAAGGGCAAACTGAGAGAAGAGCACTCTGAACCATTGTCACCGACAAAGAGAGCAATGTGTGTGTGTGTGTGTGTGTGTGTGTGTGTGCCTTGAGTGGAGTAACACTATGGCCATCTGCAGTGTGAAAAAAAAAGCCTCGGAGCTGTGAACGCTGTTCAAGCAGAAAGCCAAGAAGGAGAGAGTGCAAGGTGGAGGGGAGGATGAGAGAAGAGGAGGAAGTGTTCGGGGCAGAGGAGAGATGATTAGGGGAGAGGGATATTATCAGGATAAGGAAAGGAAAGTCAAAGATGCCAAGGAACAAGGGAAGGAGAGAAGGAGGGATGAAGAATGAAGGGAAAAAGGAGTCATCGATTGATCAGTTTGCTCCAAACAGTTGGTTTTCTCTCACTTTTGGCCTTCCAGCCACAAGATGGAAAACACCAGTCTGGTGTTGTGGTGACGATGAGAGAAAACAGAGATGACGATTAGCAAATGAATCAACAAACATTTGAATAACTGATTAATCATAATGTGAGTCATTTATCCAGTTAAAATGTCAAACATTGGCTGGTTCAAGCTACTCAGATGTGAGGATTTGCTATTTTTCTTTCTTTTATATGACTGGGAAGGGAAATCTTTAGGTTTTAAACAGTTGGCCAGAAAAAATGAGCAATTTGAACACATCCTCTTGTAGCATGTAGGGGGATCTATTGGCAGAAATGGAATATAAATATTAATAAGTTTAATTTCTTTAGTGTATAATCAGCTGAAAATAAGAATGGTGTTTTCGTTACCTTAGAATGAGCCGTTAATATCTACATACGGATTGGGTCCTCTTCACAGAGCTGGCCGCCATGTTTCTACAGTAGCCCAGAACGGACAAACCAAACACTGCTAGATAAGGACATTCACGTTTTCACGTCGGCCACCATAGTTCTCCTACATGCTTGGCACACGGGAGAAGTTTCAATTGGTTGCAATCTGCAACCTCACCGCTAGATGCCGCCAAATCCTACACACTGGACCTTTCATAATAACGGTCAAACTAATCATTATGTAATGTTCACCTGGTAGGAAAATGAAATCATGCGAAATGAAAAGGTTGAATTCCAGCACTGACTTCATTAAAAACACAAGGACCTTCATGCCAAATACAAAACGTGCTGACAGTATGCAATCTAATAAATTCAACCTTTTCTTTCTGATTCATTTTATAATCATCAGTTGCATCTCTGTCGCTCATTTCATTCTTCACACTTGATCATTAGATGACAAATATATTTAAATGCCATTAGGAAACATGAACGAGTGTCCTGACAGACGAGATTCAAGCCTTTTTCCTCTAGTTTTGGCATTTCAATATGAACTAAACCTTGAAAGAAATTATCTGAAAATGATCATGGAGATGGAAAACTCACATTACGTATTAACATAATATCAAAGTCATCTGCATTAGTGTGGAAACAGCAGCCAGACAGCCAGTCAGTGAGTCAACTTTCCATCAAAGGTGTATTTATTCCCACTAAACCCATTAGTACTCTTTTAGTCACACAGTAAGTTCAATAAGTGGCCAGCCAATCAAACAATCACAAGAATATGTCCCAGTGAAATTCACTTCAGCGTGTAAACACACACACAGTGTGGTTATTACAGATTATATACATTTAATGTTACGAGACACAGTATAGGAAGTCCATGTCTGTCAGGAAAAGAAAAAAATGCTGAAAAATTAGGAAAGCTAAAAAAAAAATACTCATGGTAAATTACAATTATGGGATGGAAAGTCAAAATTATGAATTACTATCTCCAAAAAATCAAACTTTTGACTTATCATGTCATAATTTTGTTTTTTTTATTTTTGTCATTGCTAAAATGTCATCTATTTTTGTTTCTTCCTCTGGTAGAAATGAGCCTCCACAGACAAACACATAAACACTGTAATATACTGCCGGTTAAACGCGTCATTTGCCATCACGAATTTACACATCCATACCCCCCTTCCAATCCCCCCACCCCACCCCACCCCACACACACACACACACACACACACACACACACACACACACACACACACACACACATAAAGCTGAGGATATAATTGTTTCCAAGCAGCTCTTTGATGGCTGAGTCACTGAACATGTCCTGTATCATATCACGATAAGAAGAACATCAGTTTAAAGGCAGCAGCTGTTTCCCTTTCATCCTTTCTGCCTCTCTCTCCTTCTGCATCTCTCCATCCTCCCACTGCTTTCACAATGGTGTGCTAAGCCTGGGAAGATAGGGCAAATCCCTCCTCTGAGCAGAGCAGAGCAGAGCAGGAGAGAGAGAGAGACGGAGAGACGGAGAGAGAGGACCGAGTGCAAAACACTTCCTCTCATCACTCCTTTCTCTCCCTCCATTTATCTGAATCCAACCAATCAGCTCGCATTTCTCAGTAAACCTCTGTCTATGAATGTGTGTGTGTGTGTGTGCTGTTCCACCAACCTGTGGTGATGATGTCAGAGAAGGTTCCTGCTTCCTAAGCTACTTGCTTTCATGTCTCGTTTCTTCACATCTCGCCTCCTTCCCCCTCACATCCTCACCACCTTCCCTTCTTCCCTCAACATTTGTGTCGGCTTTACATTTCTGCTTTTCCACCTTTTAGTGCAGAGGAGACACAAATCTGTGGCGAGCTATAGTTTGGCTTCAATTATATTTTTCTTCGATGTGATTTTTGTGATGTTTTAATTTATTGAAATATATTCATATCAGAAATTCAGTCACAAGCAGGCCTAGTTAGTCCAGATAGATGAGAAGATAGATAGCCTACCACTCTCACGTCTGTAGACCTACAGTACAGCAGATAATGAATGGAAACAGAAAGTCTGGCTAGGTCCCGAGGTAACTAAATACACATACCAGCACCTCTAAAGCTCATTAAAGAATACAGTGGACAGTAAATATACTGTAGTGCACTATAAAATAAATGAGGAGTGATTTCAGACACCATCTCTTGGTTTGGAGCAGTAACTTCCTGGTTGGTTGCCTGGCAACAGCCAAGAGATAGTCCAATTACCTCCTGTTAAAACAGAAAATTGTCATTTTTACATGTCGTTTTTTTGTACAGATTAAACAACCGAAATGTAACTTGTTAATCCGTGAGCTTTAGAGGTGCTGGTAGGTAGACTTGGTCAAAGAGTATAGAAGCAAAGAGACGAAACTCCATTTGGGACTTTTCAGTCCAAAATGGTGGTACGTTTTTTTTATAATATTTTGTTGTTCAACACAGCCTATTTCGGTAGAATATGACAATAGAAGAGAAATTATTTAGTTTTACTTTTGTACGGCACTTTTTAGGCAGACGTTTTACTGGCACCCGGTAGACGCTTTCAGTCCAAAATGGCGGAGGCGTAGCTCTGCTGCTGAGCACTGATGCTGCAATGGAACGAACAATTGCCTTTCACTTCTCAGCAATATACGATCTTTGACTTTGTTACCTTCACACATAACCAGGCCAGCTGTTACCCCCTGTTTTCCAGTCTTTATGCTAAGCTAAGCTAACCGGCTGTTATAGCTCCAGCTTCATATTTACAGCACAAACATGAAAGTATCAATGTTTTCTGCAAGAAAGCAAAAAGCATATTTCACAAAATGTCAAATTACTGATCAACAATTCTCAAAATCAAAAATGAATTTGTCAATCTTGAAGAATGTAATTGAATTTTATTTTTTGATGCCAGGTTAAACTGTGGTCTAATTATCAAGAATCAAATTGTTGATATGAATAATTGGCATATTTCATAATATGCCAATTATTCATATCAGCATTTCAAGTAGTCCAAATTCAATTAAATCCAACATAATGGATTTCTATAATGATTTGGAACATTAGTTTGTGGCAGTATTGTAATCGCACACACCGACTGTAATGCAAAATCTCAGTGGCATCATCATCATTGTCGCTAAAGGAGCCAGGTTGGAGAGGAGAGGTTTGCATTATAATCTACAGTCATACAACACAGGGCTTTATTTCAATAAAGGACAATTAAGTATCTTTTACCAGGGCTATGGGACCAAACGTGTCCAGATGTGAACACTGCAGTACAGCTCAGCTAACACACACACACATCTGCATCATAAATGGTACTTTGTCTCCATCTAGTGGATGCTTTTGGATACACAAGCGACAGAACCGCAGTCACCAATTTAGTTTCGTTGAATATTATGTGCATTAAAAAATAAATAATTTTGTGATTTAAAAAAGAAAAAAAGTTTCTTCTACTTCTGTGGTGCTGAATCTCAGTGAGCTTGGCTGCTTTGGAGTGGGACTCACCCCCAGTGGGAATACATTAATGCAGTTTAAAAAAAGCAATAACAACACGTCAAATATCCAACACGAGAAGTGGACAAGTGGAAAGCAATTATTTAATCTTTATAGGGTGTAAATCTAATTCTTCTGAGCCAGTGTGTCTGTTTTCCCCTGAGCCCTTAACAGGTGCACTGCTCTGCGCTTGGAGGCAAGATGCTGCCTTCAGGGGTAAAGAGGAAAATTGTAAAAGTCTAAATCCTAAATTAGATACTTAAGTGTAGGCATAAAGATGTGTTTTTAGACATTGGTGGTGGTATATGTCGACTAGGTTTTGTTTCCTCTTGTATATTGGAATAGTATTTTTCGGCATGCTTATGCAGGATAAATATTAATGTGCGTCTTCTTTGAAACTTTACATTTGCATTGAGCTATTTTTTTGGCTGCAGAACAGTCACACTGTCACTTCATCTTGACTAAACTAATAATACGATATATGTTGACAAAGCTTTTGCAAAGAATACATTTTAAAAAATCAGATGAAAACAACAAGAAAACACCTGACAAATAACATGCTTTGTAGACAAATCGACAATTTCATAAAGCACATTCATTGGCTTCCTGTAAAATTCAAAATCAACTTTCTATAGTCCTCATCCACATGTGTGTTTGTTTGTTTTTGTTTGATCTGTTTCTCATTGTTTCTGTGTGTCATATTGTAATTTCTCCTTGTTTTTTTCATTGTTTGATGTTTCTTCTTGTGTGTGAAGCACTTTGTAACGGTGTGTTTTAAAATGTGCTATATAAATAAAGCTTTACTTACTTACTTACTTACTTATATGAGCATAAAAGCGATTTTTAATACTTCTATCACTGCAAAACGATTGCAGGATATTATGCGGGATAAAATGCGTTTGCAATAATAATAACCTTTGAAGCTTGAAAGTATGAGTGTGCGGGGGTCCCCTGAATGCAGCATCAGTGCTGACGAGCCGTTGCTGGTGGAAACAGCTGGTGGTTTCTGTCAGAGAACACTTCGGCTTCATAGTGAGAGCAGCGTTTAAACAGGAATAAAAGTTAGAAGTTAGAGTCAAAACTGACTGAGTGCGCTTCGGTTTGAGTCTCCGCTGCTGTTCCACCAGACGCCGTGACATGTCATCCTGTCAACGCCACTTTATCCACCGCTAGTTGTTAATTAAAGAGAGCTAGCTTGGTAGCCGCAGACTATAGTGACGCACGGATAGCTCAACTAGCTAACTTTGTAGTCACCTAGCAACTAACCATAGATACACGTGTTCCGTCACTGCAGACTTACTGTCAGCTCTCTGTTTCTTTCTGACAACACAGGGGTGAGGTTTTTTGTTTAACTCCAGCATGACTCATGTTCATTATAAATTCTCCTCCAAGCTGAGCTACGACACGGTGGTTGTTGACGGCCCACGCATCACGCTGAGGGATCTGAAGAGGCAGATCATGGGCAGGGAGAAGCTCCGAGCCGCGGACTGCGACCTGCAGATCACCAACGCACAGAGCAAGGAAGGTAATACGTGGGACTGATAAGACTGTGTTTATTCTGACAGGTTTGTTAGAGAAACACGTGGTGCAGGTTTTGACAGCTGCCTGCATGGTGGAGAGAGGAAAGGGTTGCGTCACCTCTTTCAGCTGGACTGGACTGGGTGTCCCAGAAAAGTCAAGCAAGAACAAAAGAGTCTAATGATGAATGGAGCACATTCCTGCTGCATTCACGCCCAATGCTCTTTAATTAAACGGCCTGGTGGTGGTGTTGGATCAGCCCGGTGATCACTGCCATGCATGTAAAAAGTCCCAAGAGAAATGTGGGATAAAAATAGCAAAGTCAGGGGAGAGCACAGCATATAGTCATGACCATAAGATTAAAGTCCAGCCACTCACACACACAAACAGGCATGAATGAAAATCATCAATATAAGAATGATGATAGACATTTGCTGCAATATAGGAAAGGTAAACTCACTAAATCAAAAGAAGGGAAAAGAGTGACATGCAGATCAAACATGATAATCGGCTATGAATAATCAGTTCAGAGGCAATATCCTTTAGTGGCAATATCCTGCAGATACCCACCATACACTGAGTTATGTGTTTCCACTGAAAGCACAACTTAATTGTGTGAGAATAAAAAGATGCACATACAACTCCTGATATGTAACAGTTTACAGAAAGCTTAGAAAAAGTTAATGGTGAAAGAGAAGAAAAAGAGAGTATCATGCATTATAGGACGGGTTAAGGACTTCAGTCTTACAACAGTGCAGTGTCATGCAGCCTGTGGTTCTCTGAAGACCACATTACAGGATCCAAAGGGTGTCAATATTTTCCTTAACTTTGGTTTGTTTCACGATTCAAACTGACAGAGTTTACCAGGCTGTACAATTAATATTAAATCCTTATTGTCTTGTTTTAAGAAATGTGAATAATCACATACAAAGCATTTTGTATCACCTCAGAAATGATCTACCTGCAGATTTACACAGTAGAATAGACAAAATGTATAATTTTATTCATCTAGGGCTGAAACAATTAGGCGATAAATAGATTAATCAATCAACAGAAACTTAATCAGCAACTATTTTGATATCCAACGAATTGTTTGTATGATAGAAAACTAAATATCTTTAGATTTTGAGTGGTCGGTTAAAACAAAACAAGCCAACTGAAGACATTACCTTATAGCTCTTGATACTTCTGATAGATATTTTTCACTATTTTGTGATATTTTACAGACTGAACGAGCAATCCACGAATCAAGAAAATAATCAGCAGATTAATTCATAATGGAAATAATCATCAGTTTCAGCCATAGATTTATCAAGCCAAGACTTTAAATAAAGTCTTTATTGTTACAGTCCCAGACTAGTTGCGTAAGACTGTACCGAAGAGCCACTCTCATATCAGCAGTATGATTTCTCAATAACCCTCTTCCTCTCAGAGTACAAGGATGATGAAGGTTCGATCCCCAAAGGCTCCTCTGTCATCGTCAGGAGAATCCCAATCATCGGAGCTAAGTCCAGCTCGAGCAAGACCCGCAACATGTGAGTGTTTTTTTTTGGTTGAATACAGTGGCCAACCTTCGGGTCTGACAAGTGAAGCCAATACTGAAGTGCCTTAAACTTGCATTCTTTCTAACAGCCAGCAGGGGGCGACTCCTCTGGTTGCAAAAAGAAGTCTGATTTTATAGAAGTCTATGAGAAAATGAGCCTACTTCTCACTTGAGTTATTACCTCAGTAAACATGAGTTTATGGTCTCAATCGCTAGTTTCAAGTCTTCTTCAATACAGCATGATGCTCATTTAGTAAATTATGGTTCCATTTAGAGTCAAATAGAACATAAGGCAGGGTATGCTTTAGGGCGTGGCTACCAAGTTCGCAGAGTTTTTGTCTTACAATGTTAACCCTTCCACAGTGTGTTTTCAGTTCATGAAAGTTAATTAGAACCTTTTGGGTCACCTAAAAATGTCTTGTTCAGCATTCAGTTGTACTTGGCTCCACCCTCTCATGTCACTTCTGGTTGCAAAGAACCAAGATGGTGACGGCCAAAAACCAAGATGGCGACGGCCAAAATGCCGAACTCGAGGCTTCAAAACGACCACAAACCATTGGGTGATGTCACAGTGACTACGTCCACTTCCTACAGTCTATGGTTTGGCACATACTGTAGCTGAATTCCTGCACTGATAGCAGTGTTGATATCTCTGCCACTGCAAAGTCTAAACTCCGCTACCACCTCCTACAAGTCTACCTTTAGTGTTGTAACGTCACTCTTTGAGGACTCCAACAAGAAACTCAGCAATAGATCATTTCAATATAAAAATGAGAGTAAATATTGTACAATTATGTTGCAGTAAATCAAAAGCTGAGCTAATAACGGATCCCAGTCATCAGCCTCAATAATGGGAACATTTATTACTAAGAAAATTATTGTCTAAAATGTATGTATTTGCTTTTAAAGGCCTGCATTACACATTTGGCAATACATGTAGATCCCATGCCCTTAATAGTATAATAAGTAGTGCTATGCTATAAACATCATCATGATAAATCAGTACAGAGGCCTGTTACTGAGTCTTTCAGTTGATGATCGACAGTTGATTCAACAGGATTTGTCTGTGTCACACTTCAATGATAAAATATGCTCACAGGAAAAGAGTAGAAGCGTAACTCCATGGTGACGCTCACAGGGATTACCCAGATATTAGTCAGGCTTAGACGGGACAGCCAGCAGTGGTGTTGGTTTTATGCATGGAAAGCAGGAAAAGACCTCACTGGAACAGAGTGGCGGTCATGTGATTAGCCCCGTCAGCACCATGCAAACGGGCGGAGAGGAATGAGGACTAAAGAGTGGCGCAACGCTGCCTGCAAGATTAAATGAAGCAAATCAATTCTCTTCTCCAGCTGCACAAGCACACTGACAGTCACTCAGCTTCAAAGGGGTTCCACGCAAGTAAGCCTCAACTTTGAGTCATTTTAAAGGCTATTACATCCACATTTAAACAACTTAAAATCACATTTTAAAGGGGAGCGCCACCTAAGTTAAGAATTTCAATATGTTATTTCCATGGCCAAGGGAAGTTCAATTAATATGTTTGAACATCTTTTTTTTTAATACACAAATGAGCTTTATTCTATTGTCGTGTCAGTTTTGAAACAGAAAATGTTCCCATATACTCAGAACATCCCCCTGGGTACTCTCAGTGTCAACCACAGCAAGCCAAAACGAGAAAGCAGAAAACGGCAGAGGGTCCATTTGGATATATGGAAATAAGATTGATTTGATTATATTCACCAGAAGTATAAAACATTACATGTCCCTTATAAATTAAAAAGAAAATACCACTAAATTGTGAGGGAAATGTCTTTATTCTTTGATTTTTGGGTTGCTGGAAAAAAGTTAATAAATAATGCCTGACAATGACTGATGTATTTGACTTCAGGACATCTCTGACTACATACATGCTGAAAATCAAACATTTTTACTGTATCAATTTAGATATTTTCCAAAGTAAAAGTCCCTAAAAGTGTTTGATTCAACTTTACCCCATGGTCTAGTATTAAAGAAGTTAACGAAAATCTCAGTAAATTGCAATACATATCGAATCGGCACCCAAGTATTGTGATAGTGTTGAATCGGGAGGTAGGTGTATCATCCCAACCCGAATAAGAATAACATGTATGAATTTTTAAAATGGCCGTAGTTCCCCATTAAACTCAACTAGAGGAAAGATTCACTGTAAACACATAACAGTTGTGAGAGATTATAACTTACATTTATGGGTCAGTTTTATTGTAGGGCGGAGTGTTTGTCTTATTGTACAGTTAACAAGGCCAAACCTTGAGGTTTTGGTGCTGCGATGATGCAGAATAAAACACCCAACAGTAAACATCAGGTTTTAGTGTCAGTCCTTCAAGATAAAAGAGTGAAGGTTTCTTCCTAGAGTCACAGTTTGTCATCAACGCTGAGCAGACATAGAGATAAATCTATCATCGAAAAAACAGACATACAGTAAGAGTTTCTTCAGCCAAAGCAGTATCATATTTTCCATCTAAACTACAGGTTGAGATAAACATCTTTTATGTTGTACTTTTACTTGTTAGCTTTACAAGTTATTGAAGGCAGAGAAAATAAGAATATCCGTTATCAAGCTGAGTCTACTCTTCTGAAATACACACTCGCGCAACTCAAGGCTAAATGAAATGAGTTCACGTGTTCAGTAGGGGCATTCTGGGTCATGTAAGAAATCTCCACCTGAATAGACGAGGCAGACTTAGGGGAACAGAGTAACATAAAAATCATCAAGAACAAGAGTTACAATCTGCTGGTGTTTTGTGGGCGCCCACCCGCATTAAATGTGTGATTCACTTTTGTGTCTTTATATTTATATTTTGTAATTTCAGTCCTAATCGCTGTTTCCAGGGTGTTGAATTGTCATGGACAACTGGATTAAAATTGATTTATTTTTCTGTTTCAGTGAGCGATCAGACGGCCAGTCTCACCACACCTTTGGAGCCTTCAAAGCAGTACGTACCACCGCACCTCTTCTCCTGCAGCTACACTGAACACACACACACATTGTTAACATGGCTTAATATCTGTGCCTGATCATGAGTTTAATGTGTGATCGGTTTAAACAAATGAAACCACGAAGTAAATCATGGAAAGCCTCTCAGTTCCTCTATTGCAGTTTAAGTTCCTGTTGCTGTTGAGAGGAAGTAGTGTGCTTCTCAGGATTTGATTCATAGGGAGCTGCTACTCTGAGATAAATCATATTTTACAATGACAATACATTTTTAAAACGTAATACTTGCAGTTTGACCTTGTACATGAAAGAGAGGTGAAGTTTACAATTTAACCAGTGCTGTAAAATGAACCGGAAAGGAAAGTATATTTATATATATTCTCTCTAATAAAGGCTCTCTAAAAGCTGTTAATTTAACAAGCTGCTGTGTCCTCAGAAGGCCATTCAGTATCTATCAGTGGTGGGAGCTGCTTGGGTGGGTCAAACATTATCATGTCAACCAGCTATTCACAGCTGATAAACCCAACTGTTGTTGTATGAGCAGCCAACAGTCATTGCCCAATAGTCTCTTCTCCATGAGTTGCTGTAGCACTTGCTCTCATACATATTATAACATTTGGAGATGTGTGTATCAGTAGCGTCTACTGATAGCATATTGTATCTCATTCAGTCACAAGCAGTCTTATTATTGTAAACTAAAACGAAAATAAGAGGTGAAAAATATTGTTAGTCAACTGAAATTAAATAAAAAATAATAACCTTTAACAAAAACTAAATTAAAACAATAATGCCTATTAAAAATGAACATAAATGAATTTCCATTATAGATTTTTAATTATAATCACTACCGAAAAAAAGCAGACAACAAGAATTTCTGTCATCTCTCGTGACATTGAACCACAGAAACTTAGCAGACTTGACCTTTCAGGAAATGATGCTATGTCACAATTGTTTCACTAAAGTAGTGCAGAGATTAAACATTAAACATTATGGCTTTTTTTTTACACAGTTCTCCAACCATGTTTTTTTGTATGTATATAGCTACATACTTCTGAGACATTATACCTGGCCCTAACAAAAACAAACTAAAACTAAATACATAAAAACTAAAACTAAACTAAAACTGGCAAATGCACTCTGAAAACTAACTAAAACTAAACTTAAATGAAATTGAAAAGTTAGAAATAAAATAAAAAACGAAATGAAAATTCAAAACTATTATAACCTTGGTCCCCAGGTGGGATTGGAGTTCATGAACCACAAAGAATCAAATGCTGTGTAATGTAAATGTAATCTCTGGTGAAGTGAACCGATGCTGTGGAAATATATCTTTAACACTAACCAAACTCTTCAAATCCAGTAAAGAAATGAATGCCTTGGAAGCATTTGGACTTTCTGAAATAAAAACTGTACACTACCTCCCTTCCTACAGAATAAAAGGGTTTATAATTCAGGCTGGATTTATAGTATTTCTGCTTTAATGTAGGAGAAAATAACCACTCCTCAGAAACCAAGTGGTGCACCATTGTCATTTTATGCTGGATTTTTGCAGTGTCAGTTCTGTTTATGATCCTGTAAACTAAATCGTAACTCAAAAGCTTTTACTTGAATTAGTGTGCACTGACCTGATTTTCTCTCTGGTTTCTCAGTAGGAGAAGTGTCTGCCACTCTTCTTAGTACTTTGAGTCTGTTGGACTATTCTAACTTTTTTTTTTCTTTTGTGTTTTTCTGCCAATAAAGTCTGTAAAGTTTTTATGAAGCCGTCTTATGTATTGATTATATGTTTGACTTCACTGGAGAGAATGACGCTGATACACACAGTCGATATCCCGACTTGGATAGCACATTTTGGAGACGTCTGTATCAGTCATCATTTGTCATTTCTGATGAAAATCTTGTGTCCACATTTTCCCTTTGCAGGAAAGACAAACTGAAAAAAATGGTACATATACTGGAATCACATTGGACATTGGACAAGCTTAAATTGGTACTCAAAATTGACCTATTTAGAAAAGAATAGTTCAAATCAAAGCAGCAGAGGAAGAGATATCCTGACTTCTAGTCCACAGTATGGAGCTTAAAGCTTCAAAAAGACTGGATCCTACATTTCCCATAATGCAACTTAATAGCTTCTTTCATTAGATTTTACTGAGGTTTAATAAAGCCAATCAGGAAGAGCTGTCATACAGCCATAAACAATATAATATTATAATATAATAATATAGTGCAGTCAGTCTGGATTTTAAATGAAACAATGACTTTGAGGTTTGAAGTGGCAACTTTAAGTTTTAAACTTCATTATGTTTATGATTTATGAATATGCGTTGGTGTGAATAATTATAGTTTTCATAAGGTTTTTCAAATCTTATTCAGTTAGAAATTAATTTACTGAGTGAATATAAAGATGAGTAGTCACAATACTGGATCCTGACTGAACTATATGTGCTGTAATTTGTGGGCATTATTTCTTGTTTTTAAAAACAGCTGCAGTGCTTTGAGCTAAATGCTAATGTCAGCATGCTAAACTGCTCACAATGACAATGCTAACATGCTGTTTAGCAGGTATAATGTTAACCATGTTTACTCTGTTAGCTTAGCATGCTAACATTTGGTAATTGGCACTAAACACAGCTGAGGGGAATGTAATTAGTTTTGCAGATTATTAGTTCATTAACAAATAAAAATTTTGACCTGAGGTTGGCGCTGGATGAAAAGTCAAAGGATCACCAAAGTTAGTAGGATTCCTCTTCTGGGACCACGAATGTTTGTAATATACAGTATGTAATGACAATTTATAGTCCAATAGTTGTTGAGATATTTCATTCTGGACCAAACTTGTGTGCCGATAGACCGATGTTGCCATTCATAGAAAACATCCGTCACACATGTTGATTTTGCCTTCTTGGCTTCACTTATCTATAACATCACAGTAGGAACAAACCAAGAAAGGAATGTAGGTGATAGGAGGCACTGAAGTAGACATTAGGTGATGTTTTTTATTCAACAAAATGCTGGGCTGACAGGTGAAAATTCCCTGGAAGCATTCATCATTATATTGTTGGCTTCTTCATTTTCAGCAAGTATAGCAAGTTTAGAGGGATGAGAAGTGGCAGGAGGTGCTGAGGCAGTAATCCTGGGATGACAACAGACATGTATTATCCACTCTGTATGAAAATCACTGCTGGATGCTTGCGTACATTTTATCTCTGCTCAAACGGTTATTAAAGTGAAGATATGACATACAGCAATCACCAGTGGTACCGGGGGGGTAAAGCATCAAGATTAGCAGGACAAGTGGTCGTGTTTCGGAGCAAAACTTTGAGCCTCTTTTTGTGTTTTTTTATCTTCCAATATATATGAACATAGAGCTTTCAATATTTTCCTAAGACCCGGATGCTCTCGTCACTTCATCGATGAAACTGATTATGTGTTTAATTCTAACAGATTGATGACCAGAATTCTTCCAGAGCCTTACCCTTTTTCTCCAAGGTATACTTCCTCTTTTCTATATTTTTTTATTGCACATATTCTTATGCTGGATCATGTGAGTCAATTTTAATTAAACACTGATCCTCCTGTTTGACTCGATATCTTTGTGTCATGCATGTGTGTGTACATGCAGATGGCTAACCTGGCAGATGTGGACGTGTCAGAGGAGGATAAGATCAAAATGATGATGAATCAGTCCTACGACACCATGAAGTTAGTCGCTTCTCTAATCATTTCAAATCTCCTCTTGAATTCTGTATCTCCATGTTTTTCTCACTGCTCCCAATACTTAACCCCATATTCCTCCCTTATTTTCCGTCATTCTGTTCCTCTTCTTATTTATATTTAATTTCCTAATATTTATTATATGTTTTTTTGCTTTTCTATCATTTTCTTTCTTGTCTCATTCTCCGTCTCTTTCTCTCTCTAGTTATAACAAGAAGTTTGGTACTGTACTTCCTGCGAACTACACCTGTTATCGCTGTGGAAATACTGGACACCACATCAGGAACTGTCCCACCAGCGGGGTAAGAGCAGTGGTATCTCTTAAGGCAGGCAGTTTCTGTTGCAGTCTGTGTGTCTTTACATTTATGCTATCCAGTCTTAGAGTTATTTGTGTGTGTCAATGTTGTTTGCATGTGTGCGTGTGACTCTAAGCCTAGCATTAAATGTAGACGTATGTGTGTGTGTGTGTGTTTGACAGCAGGATAAAACCTTCGAGGCCCCTCTGAGAATAAAGAAAAGCACAGGCATCCCTCGCTCCTTCATGGTGGAAGTGGACGATCCCAGCATAAAGGGCGCCATGCTGACCAACTGCGGACGTTACGCCATTCCTTCCATAGACATGTGAGACAAAAGAGTCAATGTTTGTGTGTCTTAATGCTTTGACATTTTGGGAAATAGCACTAGGACTGAAAACGGGGGGAAATAGCTGGCCTGGCTCTGTCCCAAGGTGACAAACTCCACCTACCAGCATGTCTTAAGTTCACAAATTAACACGTTATATCTGCTAAGCTTAGCTAAGCTAACCAGCTGGCAGTATCCTGTATATTTAACATGAGAGTGGTATCAATCTGTCCAACTCTTGGACAGATTTCCTATTTCCCAAAATGTTGAACTATTCCTTTTTCAGAGTGGCTCTTTCAAGAGTGTTTTTATGACGTAGTTGATGACTCCCAAGAAGATGGCAGGACAAACATAGCTAAGCTTTTTCACAGTTATCATTTCCCACCTGAAAGTACTTTAATCACCAAAAACATTAGGAATGGCCCCATTTCAAGATACCCCCTGTCCTTTTAACTGTTTCGTTAACTTGAAAGTGAATCATTGCTCTCATCCGTAGCTAAATCCCTAAATTATTATTGTAAATGGTTTATTAACAATTTATCATATCTGAAAAATAGCATTTCAGTTCAAAACGTCAAAAACACCAACCTTCTGTCAAACTTACACTTTTTAAATCGCTCTGGTTAAAAGCATCCTCTAAACACATAAAAGCAAATGTGAATGTGCAGTGTGTGTGTATGCTATTGTCTGTCTGTAGTGAGGCGTACGCCATCGGCAAGAAGGAGAGGCCTCCGTTCCTTCCACAGGAGCAGCCCAAGTCAGAAGACGAGGAGGACACCGTACCTATGGAACTCCTCTGTCTCATCTGCCATGACCTGCTGAGTGACGCTGTGGTCATACCCTGCTGTGGAAACAGCTACTGTGATGACTGTGAGTGTCTGCTACAAACACACACACACACATCCAGATAAACATTTGTACACTTGCTTGTACTTTGAAGAATAAGTCATTCTGGTCCTGATGTACTGTGTCCATCAAAACGTATTAACTAACCAAAGATGCTGTGGTCATCCTTCAGTCTGATATTTACATTTCAACCGTCCTCATCTCTTTCTCAGGTATTCGCACCGCTTTACTGGATTCAGAGGAACACGTCTGCCCCACTTGTAGCCAATCAGATGTCTCACCTGATACCTTGATAGGCAATAAATTTCTCCGACAGGTAAATTGACAAATGGATGGAAAATATGTATTGATGTCAGAGCTGGAGGGGGTTTGGAGAGAATTAAGTAAATGGGTTTGTGTTTTATCTCTTTATTTGGTTCTGATCAGAAGCTTTTCATTGTTTTTAACCTCAGTATAGAAATGCTCTGACATGTTTCTGTCTGTCTGTTTCTCCCAACCCAGGCTGTGGACAATTTTAAGAAAGAGAGAGGCCACACTAAAAGTCTGAAAAAAGTGTGCAGTGCCTCCCAATCCCAAAATCCAACCCCGACACCGACACCGCCCCCTCTCGCCGTGCAGAGCCAACCTCAGAAACCGCAACTGCCAACCCACAGCCAGCAGGTGAACCGCATAATGATGTGTTTCATCTGGGAGGCAGAAATAAGAATAGCGTTGTACCTGTGTGACTCAAACAGAATGATTACTGTTTTCTTTTCACAATCAGCTTGTTTGTCTGGTTTCAGAGTGATAGTTCTCTTCTGAAAACCATTGAAGCAAATGTTAGAAAGCACAGTTTTAAAAAGCATTCTCCGTATTTAAACTAACAAATGTGCATGTATAATGCTATTTATATGTCACGTGTAGATATTCTTTGTATTTGTTAATTATTATGTCTCTGCTGAAGGTTTTCCCCAAAAAATATTTTTTCTCACTTGCTCTACTATATTCTGATCCCTGCTATATTCTCTGGTTGTCTCCCTTCTTTAGGACCCTCTCCTGTACCGCTCACCGGCTGCAGACACACCACCATCGTCTCAGGTGTGCGTGGCTCCGCCCACAGCAACAGGCTCCACCTCTGCACCCAACACGCAGGTGTGCGGGGCTCCGCCCACATCAACAGGCCCCGCCTCTGCCCCCAACACGCAGGTGTGCGGGGCTCCGCCCACAGCAACAGACCCCGCCTCTGCTCCCAACACGCCGAGCACGTCCTTCCAGCCCGTTCAAAACCTCCTGGAGATACTTGACAGGTACTGAACATACTCACACACCAGTAAAATGACTTTGTGGTACTTTCTGCTGCCTCACCTAGTTGTGACTCATGAGATTTATTATTGTGGCACCTTAAAGTTATAAAGTTGTAATCCCCTTTGCTGTGATTTCTGACAAAGCAGATGCTCAAGGAGAGTTTGCTGTAGTATTCAACCACACTTGATGTTACAATGATAACCACGAGTGTTGCAAAATCACGCAGGACTGAAATCTTAAGGATTACAATTACAATTCAAGGCAGTTGCATAGTACAAAGACAGCAAATAGCTTTATCTTACTTTACCATCTGTGGTGTAGAATGGAAAATAATCCATCTCAGACGCTTTGTCCTCCAGTTTGCATCATCAAAGAGAACAACCAAAGACTAGTGTACTGAATGTGCAGCTGGTCAGGGTGATAATTTATGTCCACCCCCTGCTGGAGTACAAGGTAAAGTGATTCAAATGGCCCTTAGGTTTATAGATTGCACTATTTCAATTTAAACAAATTATTACAGATGGAATGTGTAATTTTTTTCTGACACTTTAACAAAAAGTTGTATTGGGAACAGAAAGTGAAAGCCAGATGTGGCTCATATAGCACATGGGTCTGTCAGCCACTGTTAATGTGATGGATGTGAGGATAATGACATCTCACCCTGCCTTCAGCAGAACAAATGAATTAGACCCGGAGTACGTCACACTAAGCTGGTCAAATTTGTGAACCCATCTTTCTTTCTCTGTTTCTCTCAGCCCAATGTCCAGATGTAAGAAGCGTTTTGCTTGCCCCAAAACAGACTCCAGCTTGGTGTTTCAGTGTGTGGGGAATCTTTTTGTGGGGAGCTTTTGTAAAATGCTGACGTAAGCCAGCCCAGTCATGGTCAGGGGCTGTGCAGCAGTGAAGTCGAGAGAAACCTTCCATTGCTTCTAACTTTCTCTCATTTAAAATGAGATGCAGATGTGTTACTTGGTGACATCATCACGTTACAAAAAGGCAGAACTTCAAGCGAGGGTTTTTTTAGTGTTTCAGGCAGCTCAGTGTTTCTGTGGGGGAGAGTAACCTCTGTTGGCATGGACTTTGGGCTTTGTAACTTTGCAGACCTTTTACATGCACAAAAATACTATATAACACACTAGAGGAAAAGCACAAAAGCATAATAGCTCCTCTTTAACGTATGGTATTTGAGAGCCATGAATAAATTAGTATTTCATGCTTGTTACGTTGCAGTGACGTGATGCAGTTTTGTTGCTTGCCAACTGTAATGAGGACGAAGAAGGGAGATCTAGCCGTTTTTATGTTGTTCAGGTGTTTAAATGTGGACAGAGGTTGAATACTGAAACTCTAGTTTGGACACAAGTTTGTTTTCACACGAAACCGGCGTTCTAACAATCAGACGGCATTGTGTAGATGATAGTTTAAGTGTGGAATGATGGTCTGAATGTGGTATTGGACTCCTCACAGGAGTGACATTATGGGGGAAAAACATGAAATAATTGTGTGTTGTGTTTTTTATGGTTTTGGCATTAAATGAACATTTGGTATCATCAGTCTAAAAAAAACTTTGAATAGCCTTCTGTACTCACAGAAGTTGGATTTTGTGCAATCAAAATATGGCACTATGGATTTGAGATTGAAGAACTGGTAAACAATCACCCTGATGCTGCCTTCATGTGGTGCTGTGATGTGTCTGCTGTTTATTCAGAGAGGCTGAAGAAAAGACGCGTGATGACTCAGCGGCTGCTGCCACCTCGTCTGTACCGGTTTCACCCAAAGACCCCACTGATGCTCCATCACAGCTGATACCACTGGTGAGGACACACACACACACACACACACACACACACACACACACTAACTCAAATGCAGCAAAGTTTCTCTGTATTAAGTCTGTGATGTTTGCGTCTGCTCAGGTGAACCTGACTCCAGTCGTAGAGCAGCCCCAGACAGTCAGTGTGAATCTACAGCAGCCCTCCTCAGGTGAGAAGCAGTGTCCCATTCAGTATACTACCCGTACTGTTCATTATGTGTTTTGTCATTTTATTTGAGCAAATTAATTATTATGTCAAAAACTGCCATTTGTTCCCAGAATCCACAGGTCCAGCCTCAAGACCCTCTGGGCCATCAAAGAGCTGGGAGAGGTCAGTGAAGCGTACCAGTCTGTATTTGACGCCTCCCACTGTTTCAAGACTGATGTCATCTCCTCTTTGCCCCCACAGCTCCTCTTCCTCTTCAGGTTGTCCCACTGGAGGCTGGAATGAATCCAACACCCAGCAGCTTCCTCCCTCCGTCCCTTCATATACAACTCCTCCTCCACCGCTCTTTCCCTCGCCCCATTTTCACTCATTCCTCGCCGCTCAGCAACCTCTCGGCATTTATCCCCCCGGATACCCACCTACCACGCCCGTCTGGACTCTCCCAAACCTCCAGGGTGCGCCCATCCCTTCCCTTTGCCCCTCCACCCCTTCCCTTTGCCCCTCCACCCCTTCCCTGTGCCCCTCCACCACCATCCCTGCTCTCATCCCCAAGGAGTGGTACAGGCATCAGAGAAAGAAGAAGGAAAGGTGAGGTTTCCAAGCAGTCACGCCCATGGCTGCATCTGTAAGTTACTGAAAATATCTTAAAGGGGAGACACCCCAGGCAAAAAACATAATTTTCCATGCACTTTTGTGATTTTGGGCTATTTCGCTTCCATAACATGTCTTCTTTCAGACAAGTGGAAAGAAATTCGGTGTTTATTTTACTCCACTTTGTCTATTTACATATATAGATTTCTTTTAAATTCTCCAAAAGTTAGTATTAAACAATGCCTCATTTGCATATTTAAGATAAAGCTAAAAACATGTCATACAAAAAATGATTGTCTTAATGTAAGTTATCAATTGGAGAAGTTTCATGGTGATATCTATTAGTTAAAATGTTTTACCCTATACACCTGTAGTGTCATACAACAGGTATGGAATTTTAGTTTTCTCTCATACTCTGAGCCAGAAATCTCCACTTCAGTAGCACTAACATACACCAAACTTCCTAGTTTCATTCCTATCTATAAAACATGGCGAAAATTGTGTATTTTCTGATTTATGGACTGTTAAAAAGAGATATCTAAAATTCCCTCTGTAAAATTCTTTGATTCTTATTATGCCAACAAAATGAAACAAGCATTTTGAACCTGGCTTTATCCAATGTTCAGATATGTGTTCTGGAAATGTATGCAAATTAGCACCCATTTGAGAATATAATGCCTAATTTGCATATTTAAACGTAACATTTCAGAAAACTTGCAATTCAAGCAATAATTGTCTTAATCTAAGTAATCAACTGGGGAAGTTTCATGGTGATATCTATTAGTTAAATCTTTTACCCTATTCACCTGGGGCGTCTCCCCTTAAATCATGACTTTGTTTTATCCTTTTGAAAATGTTTTTTTACTTCAATTCCAGGCAACAAAAAAAACTATAAAATGGCCTGATTGAAACCTCGCCGAGTCTGTTTTTTTTTTTTTATTATTGGATTTTCCGATCAGATTTAGTAACAGCTGCAGAGGTATTGTAGTATGAGGACAATATATTGATAATATGAAATATACCTCCCCTCACTTGCTACCTCTCTACCTCTATCTTTGTCACTCAGGTCACCTCACAGAGGATCTTCCCACAGAAGCTCCTCCTCTCGTTCTAATTCAAAGTCTTCTAAGTCCAAGTCTTCTCGCTCCTACTCTCGCTCCTCAAGCAGGTCCAGATCCCGGTCCCGGTCCAGGTCCCAAGGCAGATCAAGGTATTTTGTGCTCCTTTTTTCAAGTTTTGTAAGAATTGTTTGTGTTTATTCCATTTTTTCTTATTATAAAATAATTCTTACAAGGTCTTACATTTATTGTGTTGCTCAAAAGCGAACTTCTGGTCCTCACCTGCAATGCATATTGTAGCGTGACCACTACTGGATGAGACTGATACTGATATTGATAGTAATTTAAAAAACCTGATAACAATATATCAGCCGGTAGTACCCCATTATCTCTTTCTTTCATAGACAAGGTGAATTGGGTAATGAGATAGAGACGAACAAACAATAATGAGGCAATGATGCCTTAAAATGTGTGTGACGTATGACACGACTGAATGTTTTTTTTTGTTTTTTTTTTCCAGGCCTCACTCACCTTACTCCAGCCACAGAGACCCCCACACCCGCTCTCATTCCTCCCGCTCCTATATCTACGGTTACAAACGTTCCCCCACACCGTCCTCCTCATCTTCACCTCGAGTGGGTTACCATTCCAGGCCCAGGTCACCGTCGGATCACCGCAAAAATAGCCATCACAGTCGGCACCACAGTAAGAAATCAGCTTCGAGCAGCTCCAGCTCCAGGAAGCGAGGAGAACATTACCAGAGGGAAGCGGGAGGCTCGGGGGGGAGCTTAGCGAGTTACCCGTATGCTCAGCACGCAAATCAAAGCAGCGGCCTGGAGCAGGACAGAGAGCGCTACCTGCAGTGGAAAAGGGAGTACAAAGAGTGGTGTGATAAATATTTCAGCAGCTACGTCGGCCACTTCCACCAGCTGCCTGTCCCCCTCCTCAGTCTTCCTCCTCCTCCTCAGTGGGTGGACAAAGAAGGAAGCAGAAATCCTGCTAACTCTGACTCTCACAACCGACTCCAAGGTCGACGCACCGCCCGGATGGACGGCCGCTCCCCTCCGTCACAGTCATCCAGTGACAGCCGCTCCCCTCCGTCTCAGTCTTCGCGTGACAGCCGCTCCACGCCATCTCAGTCTACACGTGACAGCCGCTCCACGCCATCTCAGTCATCCAGCGACAGTCGCTCCTCTCCATCTCATTCGTCCAACGACAGCCGGTCTCCTCCCTCTCAGTCGTCCAGCGACGGACACTCCACGCCATCCGAACCCGGAGCTAAGCCGAGGGCGTATCGGCAGAAGTGCACAGAGAAGTACAGCCGCCTGCCAGTCACACTTACAAAGGACAACAAGGAAGTGGAACTGCAAGAAGGAAGTAAAGATGACAAGCAGCCAATCACGAAGAATCTGGAGAACCTCAGCACCTTAAAGCATACGCAAAAGAGCATCAAGAAACGCAAGGTTGGAAGAGAAGAGGAGTCATCATCCCCTGATGCTGCAGACTCAACAGATGACTGCAGGAAGGGCAAGAGGAGGCACAACACCGGACCGAATATCTGCAAGGATGGCACACCAGCACGGGACGAAGCAACTGCTAGTAATGCCTTAGAATCAGTCCAACCACTCGCAAAACCAGATAAAAGTTTGGATAAAGTCTATGAAAGAAAAAGCAGAGAAGAAAGAAATTTGGAAATAGAGAAAGAATGGAGAAGAAGCAAACATTCAGACTCCAGGCGGGATGTGGGGAGACAGCGCAAAGAAAAGCCCAGTAAAGAGGCAGACAAGGTGGATGCAAAAAGACACCCTGGAGGCAGCAGAGTTTCTGACTCCAGATCAGAGAAGAGTCGAAAAAGAAAAAGTGAGGACATCGAGAGAAGTTCTGTGAAGGCTGAAAGCAGCAAATGCCTGAAAACTAACACAACAGAGAACCCCAAAAGCCACAAGAGTGAATCCCCGAATCCATTTGACAGAAAGAAGCCACAAACGGAGAAGAAAAAGGAGAGTAAGCCATGGCCTCTGACAGAGACAGACATCTGGGAGGGAGGGATAAAAGTGAAACCCCAGAAGAAGATAAGCATCAACATAAACCTGGAAGGAAACAGGAAGGAAGAGAATGTCACAGGACAAACAAAGGAAGAAATTGAGAAAGCTGGTGATGGAGAGGAGGAGAAGTTAAACAGCGGAGAGACAAAAATTGAAGCCAATGAAAAGAAGGAATCCAGCAGAGACGTGGAAGAAGAAGAAGAAATAAAAGCAGATGAAGGAGAGGCAAGACAGAAATGGGAGAAAGCTACCTTCAGAGATGATAAGGAGGGAGAGACGTTGCAGACAATTTCAGGAGAGAAAAAAGACATTGGAGAGAAGAACGAGGACTTTGACTTACGTCTTAGTGCCCTCAGAAGAGTGGAGGAGAAGGAGAGGAAAAAACAGTGGGATGAAAGAGACGGGATGGAGGCCAGCAAAGGAGATGAGGTGACACATGACGAGAAGAGGAGCGC
The DNA here is from genome assembly GCA_916701655.1 of Sebastiscus albofasciatus. Lineage (NCBI taxonomy): Eukaryota > Metazoa > Chordata > Actinopteri > Perciformes > Sebastidae > Sebastiscus > Sebastiscus albofasciatus. The sequence continues at coordinate 100,022 of CAKAOI010025966.1, read as the reverse complement.
GAGGGGAGGAAAGGAAGGACAAGCGATGGAAGGGTTAGTCGTAGGTACCCAGAGGGAGAGGGCAGAGGGAGAAAACATATGCAAAGAAGACAGAAGAAACCCATTGGGGGAGTCAAAGCCAAAGGAGGAGCTGATGGAGGGAGTTAAGTGGAGGGTGAGGAAAGAAGAAGACACGATGGAGTCACAGAGGAGCAGAAACGAGAGCCAACATGACAGACCAAACACCACGGTGGACAATGGCAGGTCAGAATGATTCTGCTTTATTCTTTAAGGTTACGATCCTACAGCTTCATCTAACAGCTGAATGTGGCTGCTCCTTCTTGCAAAAAAATGACTACTGTCTTTGTAACAGTTTGGGTCCGTGTTCGATGGTTAAAGTAACTTGGAGAGTGTAGCAGAAGAACTCACAGCCACACTGGTACTGGGGTTTCCACAATGCTCGTCATTTATTACTATTTCATCATACATGAACAAAACAGAGACCACACATAACCTAACACTCACACTCACACTTGAGTTTAGAGGTAAAAAAGGAATAGGAGCACAAGTAACAGGCATCCATCCGTAGTTGGTGCACCGCTGACTCTGTAAACACAATGTGCTGTCTGATGACGTTGCTTCTCTCATATCTAACCAGCAGAGTATGTCTTACATTTCACAATTTCAACTGTTACAGCTTGCATTGTCAGCGCTAATCTCGGCCACAAATACCCCGCATTTCCTGTGACTGCCTCACAGCGAAAGCTACTCCATATTTTGCCTGTTGAACACTTGAACACATGTGAACCAGCAGTAGAAGGACATTTTCAGTTTGTAATAGCAGTTTGTATTAGCAGCACAGTGCCTTCAGAAAGTATTCAGACCCCTTCACTTTTTTCACATTTTGTTATGTTGCAGCCTTATGCTAAAATCGATAAAATTATTTTTTTTCCTCATCAATCTACACTCAATACACCATAATGACAAAGTGGAAACAGAATTTTAGACATTTTTGCAAATTTATTAAAAAGGAAAAACTGAAATATCACATTTACTTAAGTATTCAGACCCTTTACTCAGTACTTAGTTGAAGCACCTTTGGCAGCGTTTACAGCATCGAGTCTTCTTTGGGTATGACACGACAAGCTTTGCACACCTGGATTTGGGGAGTTTCTGCCATTCTTCTCTGCAGATCCTCTCAAGCTCTATCAGGTTGGATGGGGACCGTCGGTGGACAGCCATTTTCAGGTCTCTCCAGAGATGTTCGATTGGGTTCAAGTCAGGGCTCTGGCTGGGCCACTCAAGGACATTCACAGAGTTGTCCCTAAGCCACTCCTGTGTTATCTTGGCTGTGTGTTTAGGGTCGTTGTCCTGTTGGAAGGTGAACCTTCGGCCCAGTCTGAGGTCCTTAGCACTATGTCTGGGTTTTCATTAAAAATGTCTCTGTACTTTGCTCCGTTAAGCTTTCCCTCAACCCTGACCAGTCGCCCAGTCCCTGCCGCTGGAAAACACCCCTAAAGCATGATGCTGCCACCACCAAGCTTCACTGTTGGGATGGTATTGGGCAGGTGATGAGCGGTTCCTGCTTTCCTCCAGACATAACGCTTAGAATTGAGGCCAAACAGTTCAATCTTGGTTTCATCAGACCAGAGAATCTTGTTTCTCACAGTCTAAGTGTCCTTTAGGTGCTTTTTTGCAAACTCCAAGCGGGCTTTCATGTCCGTCTGGCCACTCTGCCATAAAGCCCAGATGGGTGAAGTGTTGCAGTGATGGTTGTCCTACTGGAAGTTTCTCCCATCTCCACACAGGTTCTCTGGAGCTCAGCCAGAGTGACCATCGGGTTCTTGGTCACCTCTCTTACCAAGGCCCTTCTCCCCTGATGCTCAGTTTGGCCGGGCGGCCAGCTCTAGTGAGAGTCCTGGTTGTTCCAAACTTCTTCCATTTAAGAATTATGGAGGCCACTGTGCTCTTGGGGACCTTCAATGCAGCAGAAATTTTTTGTAGCATTCCCCAGATCTGTGCCTCGAAACAATCCTGTCTCTGAGCTCTGTAGGCAGTTCCATCGACCTCATGGCTTGGTTTTTGATCTGAAATGCATTATCAGCTGTGAGACCTTATATAGACAAGTGTGTGCCTTTCCAAATCATGTCCAATCAATTGAATTTACCACTGGTGGACTCCAGTCAAGGTGGAGAAACATCTCAAAGATGATCGAGGGAAATGGGAGGCACCTGAGCTCATTTTCAAGTGTCATAGTAAAGGGTCTGAATACTTACGTAAATGTGATATTTCAGTTTTTCCTTTTTAATAAATTTGCAAAAATTTCTAAAATTCTGTTTCCACTTTGTCATTATGGTGTATTGAGTGTAGATTGATGAGGGAAAAAAATTTTTTTATCGATTTTAGCATAAGGCTGCAACATAACAAAATGTGAAAAAAGTGAAGGGGTCTGAATACTTTCTGAAGGCACTGTATATGGCCAAAATCCTCTATCCCAATATAGGTCACTTCACATCTCGATAACGATGTGATATAGCAAGTTTTCTGGTAATTCAATACATAAATAGTCTATATGAAATAACCACATGGTAGAGACTATTTTGTGTTATACCCCTGTGTGAATTAAATACTTGATAAATAAAAAGTACAGAGTATTTTCTCATGTAATTAAGAAATTTAGTGCAAAATGATCAGATTTCCTGAGAAATTTGCGTTAGTGTGTTCTTGTTATTATCAATTTAGACGACGTAGTTGTGTATCACGATATTTCGATATACACATATGCTTTGGATGACGATAAATTATCATGTTGAATTATCACCCTGCCCTACTTTTAAAGAGAGTGAAAAGTGGTGGACTCTGCCACTAACAATGAAGACTAATATATATAGAGAGAGAGGTAAATACAGAATGTAAATACATTGAATGGATTCTGCTGAAAAAAATACAGACTATAAATTGTGTCAAAACATAATTTGATTTCATGAAAATCTTAATGATTCTAACTTGAATCATCTGTTTAAATTCAGATTCTTTTATTCTGTTTCAACCACATCCAGTGATGCAACCAGTGATAAGAATAGATACTCATTATGCAAACACATAATTAGTCGGGTTTTGCAACCTGAAGTTACGAAATGGTTTCCTGTCAAAATAGCACTTAGAAGTTGCCCTATCAGTTCTTTCAAGACAGGTTCTACATGTGAAACCTTTCGACTAACAGACTTGTTTAACAAGTGTGTTTATGTTAAATACAGCAGCTACGAGGATCATCACGAGAGAAAGACAGTGATGAAAACTCTGGAGGAATACACCGAGGAGAGAGCTACAGACCGACAGGATGAGCTCGTACTCACACAGGTGCGTCCGTGAGCGCAGCCTGTGGGCCCAGATCATGTAAAGTTAGTGTGGGGAGTTTCATCATAACTTAAAAAAATGGAAATGAAACATTTATATATTATAAATTCAGAATCATTTGTCTTTTGTGCAATTTTCACGAATGAAGTCACGCCTTCATTCTCTGTCTCAGGTCCCTCGTTCCAAATGGGAGAAGGAAGAGTCTGAGGAAGAAGAGCGGGATGGAGGAGTGATCAAAGCTCAACCGGATGCTCTTACAATGTTTCTGCCTTCACCATCTGTGTCTGTGACAGCAGAGACGACGACAACAAACAGGGAGACTGAAGAAAAGAGAGAGAGGTCAGTGGAAATGGAGAGAGGAAGGGACAGGGAGAGAGAGAAAAACCCCATTTTGTCGACTTCACACACAAGTGTGGCTCCCTCTACTGGCAAAGACAGAAGTGACAGCGCCCTGTGTACAGACAGAGACGGGGAGAAAAGGATGGAGATGGAGAGATGGAGTGATAGAGATAGAGGGAGGGAGAGGGATAGGCAGAAAGAGGGCAAAAGATCAAAAGAGCGAACAAAGGAGGAAGAGAAAGGGAGAGACAGGGGGCACAGCAGCGTTGCTTCAGCCCAAAAGAGGAATCCCCCTTCCTCCTCCTCCTCTCACTCCTACTCTTATTCGACGTCGCATGACACAGAGAGGAGAGACAACGGCAGCAAGAGTTTCTCCTGTCCCAGCGGGAAATCCTCCGGCGGTAGAAGCAGGGAAAGTAGAGCTACTGAAGTGCCTGATCAAAACACCCACAAATCATGTCGAGACACGTTACTGGACCATCACCAAGAGCCATCAGGGATCTGCAGACCTGCAGGGACCCACCATTCCCTACCTTCCCTCTCTCACAGCCGGGGTAAGGAGAGAAACCCCCTTCCCTCTGGGTCAGATCTGGGTAAACCCAGAATGAGCAGCCTTGCCCCAGAAGTCACGCAGGACAGAAGCAGAAACGAGAGCAAGGTTGAAAAGGAGGAGTGGAAGCTGAGGCAGGTAATAAAAGAAAATGAAGAGATGGTGGCTGAGACAGAAGGAGGTAGTCAGTGGGAGGGACGGAGAGAGCTGGAGGAAGGGGAGAGGCCCAGCAGCCGTAGCAACAGTGTCAGTTCATCAGCGAGCCAGGAGGACGACGGGAGGAAAGAGGAGAAGAAGAAGAAACAAAAGAAGCACAAAAAGGAGAAGAGACGAGGCTCCCCGGAGCTGCTGGAGGAAGGGGAGCTGAAGAGACACAAACACAAGAAGAAGAAGAGCAAAGATGGAAGGGAAGAGAAGAGTAGCGGAGAGGTGGATGACCACGCCAAGCTCTGCTCTGTTATGTTATCTTGACTGTCATAGATAAAAACTTGAATGATGTTTTTCCTTTCTCTGTCCAAAAAGTGCCTGGATTTCTTTTTTTCAACTTTATTTTATTTTCCCAGGATACTTTTTGTATCAATCTCATGTAAAATATGCAGCCAAAATGAAAGTGAACAAATTGTGAAGGAAAAGCACTTTAAACTATATATAAGAAAATGAATGTGAATGAAAGCTAATGTTAAACATTTGAGAGCTTGAATTATTTAAAGTTCGAGGAACTTGTACACGCTCTCAACTTGCTCAGGACTGCCACCAACTCTGGTTTATATAATGAACCTGCAATGTTACAGCTTACAATCTGACAAGAGGTCAGTCAGTAATTTGATTTGCCTCACACAGAAGCACAGGAGTGCATTATAGAGGATTATTGTGATTCATTTGAAACATACTGTGAATATTTATGATTTGAGCCTCTGTGTCGTATTTTGTTTTTGTTTTTAATTTTGTAAATGTTTAATTTAAAAAAGTAACTGCTGGATGAATGAATAATTTATCAGAGGAAAGTTTAGTTTCTCCTGTTTTGAAGGAAATAAAAATAAACATCCATGAATGTTGTGTTTTTTTCTGTCTGGATGACATGCTTTCTGCTGCTGTTACACATTAGCAAGTAACATTAATATCTTCTGATTTCTAAAAACAAAATAAGTCAACAATTCTTTGAGACTATCATTTTATTTGGCAACAAAAGTGGATGTTCAACTGAATAGTCATGCTAGTGGTAGCCGTCTCTTATTAGAACATGTTGGCATGTTAAAGGAGCAGTGTGTAGCATTTAGGGGCATCCATTGGCAGAAATGGAATATAATATTAAGTATGTTTTCTTTAGTGTATAATTACCTGATAATAAAAATCGTGTTTTCTTTACCTTAGAATGAGCCCTTCATATCTAAATGGGGAGCTGGTCCTCTCCACGTAGTCTGCCATGTTGCATTGCCATGTTTCTACAATAGCCCAGAGGAGACATACCAAATACTGTCAACTTTTCCTGCTTGGGCCGGAGTCGATAACGTTGCTCGCTCCCGTCGCTGCTGCTCTCTCTCTCTTGCTTCACCACTCACTTCCCACATACACACACACTTTAAGCACTCTTACAACACTTGGCTCTCTAGAGAGGGCCATTCACGTTTTCGCGCGGGCCACCGTAACAATCCTAGACGCTTGGTACACAGGAGAAGTTGTAATCTGCAACCTCACCGCTATCTACCGCCAGATCCTACACACTGTTCCTTTAACACCCTAAACTGGATGGTGAACATGGTATTAAAAAAAATCCCACCAACTTTATCAATGCCATAATGACATTACAAGGCAAGCAACTGTACAGGGTGTACTGGAAAAAAAAAAAAAACACAAAAATACAAAAACAAATGTGAAAGATAAATAGCACAGAATGCTAACATGTTAGCATGCTAGCGAGGGGCGGGGCCAGAGGGGTGGCACATGCATGCACATCTCTCCTTAGTTACAAACACCTGGTTTTGCCCTGTTCACTTTGCTACACAATTTGCTTATGTAGTATAGATTGAAATGTATATTAACATACAACATTTAATGCGATTAAGGCAGTCTATGATTAATGGTTAACGCTAGTGGATGATATGTGAGAGGTACAATTTGTATTTACGGAGCACAATAACTTCATTAAAGCTAGGGTTGGTAATCTTCAAAAACATTTTTATATTTGTTGAAATTCTCATTACATCCTGACAAAATAAATAAAACAATCTGGTATCTGTAGCTCTCGCAGGACTGTAATAAACCCGTCCAATCATTTCATTTGGCCCAAATGATGGACTACCTGTCTACCTGCACACACTCATTGTGCGCCACCGCAGTCTTCCACAAGCTGCTAGCGTGACAGCTGTGAGTACTAACAATATCCATGTTCGTTGTTTACGGTCATTATGATATATTCGCTCATAATGATTGGAGTGGCTTTGCAGGGTTACTGATCAGCTCCTTTCACCATGAGACTTCATCTCCGTCTCCAGTTGTTGCCGATGGCCGGCTCTCTGTCTTCCTGTCAGCCCTTTACTGGAGCTTGTTTTTTTTTAAATACTCCACCTGTTTTCACAGAGACTTGTTCTCATTTGTCTCTGTCTCCCGCCGGGTGGAGAGGTCCTCAAGGCGATGTGGTGCTCTGCAGTTTGACGGTGAGCTTTCAGCACTTCTACCTGGGAACTTTGAGCCTTGTTTTCTTTCTCCAGCTTCCTGGTCCACTCTTCAGGGTCCAGGAGTCTGTCTCTGATGAACAGTTTTGTCTTTGTGTTACCTGTTGAAAGGCCTGAATATAGTTTTTCATTTCTATATCAATTAAGTTGCCCTACACACCACTATAAACCAAACAAAAATGAGAATAGAATTTTACTAAGATCTGGGTGGAGCTTGGATCTACAAATAGTAGCTTTTTATTGATATTAAGTATATATAGTATAATATGAATATTAAGAAGTTTATTGTTGCTTACAAGCAGTGCTTTAAATTTATGTCTATGTCATGATTATTAATGTTATTACAGATGAAGTGTAGAACGAATGATGCCTGAAGTAACATACTCTCTACCACCATCTCTGTGCTCTTCTTTGTCTTCGTTCCTCCGCTTGTTGTCATCTCTTCACTCCGATCTCCAGCTCCTCTTCCTCCTCTTTGTCCACCCTTTTATTTCAGACACCATGTTAGCATCCCAGACATCCCTAAATCTCAGACAGTCGGCCAGAGACTGAACGCAACAACACCTCCCCTCCACTCATCGCTTATATGCCAGGTGAGGACGCCCACGCCGAATGCAGCAAATATATTTCTTGGCTTAAAGCACTAAAACATTAATAAAGACATCAAACAAACACAATTTAGCCATAAACAAAGACATCCAGTTTTCTGACAGGTTACTTTGCTGGGGTTTTTGTTTAAGCAGGAGGTGGGAACATGTTAAAATAAATATGAAAGACGTGTTCAATATGCCTGCTGTCTGCTGGCTTGTGCCCACTGTGTGTGTATGTGTGTGTGTGAAAGTTGATGCTTGAAGTGTATCCAAGCTTTTCTTGCTTCATTAACTCACTACAAGGAAGACATGGCGGAGATCCAGCCTCTCTGTCTCGTGTCTGTTTTGCTGTTGTGACTGCAGTCTCTCGTCGCCGTGCCAAGGCATGCTGGGATTGAACACAGGATATCTGGTTGGTGTGGGATGCCCAACTTGGCTCGTGTCCAAGCCTTGGATGGAGGGGTGCACTGGACAGCCGGGCATCTATTCTGCTTTCGTAACGAAAGGTACCATCTCCAATTGGCTTGTTGTGCACTGCTGCGTGTCCACCAAGATGGCCGCTAAACTTCAGGGGATCCCCTCATCCCATCTCGCCCTCGCTTCCTGCGGCGACTGTGTTTCCTCTGCACTTTTTTTTGCTCTGAAGCGTCTGACTGTTTTTGTGCTGTTGAGCCTAACATGGCCGTCTGTCCATCTGTGCTTCCATGTGTGTGTGTGTGTGTGTGTGTGTGTGTGTGTGTGTGTGTGTGTGTGTGTGTGTGTGTGTGTGTGCTTGTATTTCTCATGTTGTGGGGACATAGATATGTTTTCACAGTCACATTGTGGGGACTCGCTTTCCTTTTGGGGACAAAATGCAAGTCCCCATAACGTAAGTCATTACATTTTAGGGTGAAGACTTGGTTTAAGGTTAGAGTAAGGTTAGGTGTGTTTGTTTGTGTGTTTGTAGAGGGGTAACACTGCAGACAGACAGTAGCAGACTGTATCTATATATGGCAGATAAATGACAAAACATGCAGAAAATGTGAGGGATAAAATAGAGATGCATGCACAAACAGCCAAACAATCACACACAAACAGACACGTCCAGACAGACAGATACTGACCAGTACAGACAGACAGATAGTCACACAGATAAAACAATAAACTGCAGGTTAAGATGTGAGAAACGCCAACACACTGACCCTGCATAACATAAAGGCATATTAGAAAATATGAGACATCAGACAGACAGACAGCTACAGATGGCAGACATACAGACAAAGATCCAGACAGATAGAAGGACAGACAGACAGACAGACAGACAGGTGGACCCTGTAGCAATCAAGAGCAACATCCCTCCTGCTCTCCCTGTGTGGCGAGGATCAGAAACGAGGTACGCTTTCTTTCATCCGTCTTTATTTTTCTGTCGTCTCGCCATCCGCTGCGCTTTGTTTCTTCCTGCTTATTGTAGCCTCGTTCTTTTTTGGGGGGTTTTGTCTTTCTTTTCTTTTTTTTCATCTGGGTTTCCTTCGCTCCTTTGTGCCCGTGATGTGTGCCGACGTCTCAGGGCGCCGTGCCAACGCTGCCTGATGAAGACCAAGCTGTGTGTGTGCTCTTGTTTGTGTGTGTGTGTGTGTTTTGGTGTATGCAGATTGGCTTGTTTGGGGCCGGCGGCAGCTGCAAACACTTGTTTGTGGCATTACATCCATGTGGGGATTAAGAAAAGGACTCTCTGCCTGTCTGCCCTTTGAGATAACTTCAATCTATACATTCAAAATGTTGTATGTAAGAAAACATGAAAAAGAAACATATTAAGTATAGCAGACATTAGGCTGCAAAAAAAGCGAAAATATGCCAATCAGCAAAAGGGAGAGCACAGCGTAGGATAGATCAAACACTGTAATCCATCACAGTGCACAATTCTGCAATTACAAGCATGGACTCATATGAAAACTCAGTATACCTGCATTCAAGGTCACTGCAACCAAATTAATGTTATCATTTTCACAATTTGCTCACTTGCTATTTGCGGTCCTCCCTGAATGTTTTTCAGCAGCTTCAATGTCGCAGCATCCTCAAATGAAACAGCAAGAAGATTTTTTAAAGTAACCCATGCTCTCAAATGCATCGACACATAATATTATATTTCCTTAGTCACATACGTAAAAGGAAAGTGAGATAAAGAGAAACCAGAAACAAAATCAGTATAGAAACATATTGTATGTTTTATCTATTTGGCTGGCAGTAATGGAAAATACATAGAAATTGTAATCAATATAAGCATAAACATGAAAAAACATTATTATGGTTATACTACTATACTATACTACTTTCGAGTGCCAATAATTAGAGAACACTTTACTTGAGTAAAAGTGGCAAAATTCTCCATTACAAGTAAAAGTTCTGCAATGAAAATGTCAAATAAATGACCCCTGTGAGTGTTGTACTATTATATATTATATTATTATAAATTACTGATGTGTTGCTCTAACAAAGCCCAACAAAGCCCTAACCCCAAAAACATAACTGGACAAATCTACTAAATACTCCACGAAAACAAATTTGAAGATTTATATTATATCAAAGATAAATGGGAGACAGAACTGAGATCAAACTGCTGTATATCCGATAATGAGTGGAAATCGGGAGAAACCTAGAAAAACACAATATACTCCTGGGAATACGTCCCAAAAGCCTACAAAAGGAGGAATTATATCTTTTTTGGGTCCTGAGAATAACTGCACTTGAACAAATAACAAAAAGTTTGAAAAAGATTGCAACATCCCTAGGTAAACAAGTGGCTGCAAAAAGTAGAAGACATACCGTATACAGTATAGAATGGAAAAGGTCGTTTATAAAATCAAAAGTTGTTGGAAAAAAGATGGACCTTCTTTTAATTAAATAAAGGTAATTGACTAACAACATATTATGTGAAATATTAAATGGATCATTTACATGAAACTGTAATAGCAACTCCTAGTAGCAGTAGAAGGCCTACTTCTATAATTAAACATCAGATTAAACATTTCCCCTTTTTTGTTTATGTATGCACTGTGTTATCTATTGGTGAAAGATCCATTGATAAAAATTGATAAAAAACAAAATTGTATCAAGATGTGTAAATAACGGAAAGGAAAGCAAATGTATCAAAAATATGTATTTACACAATAAAGTATGCATTGTAAGCAGTATTTTGCTGTTGTAGTTGGTTGAAGTGGAGTTAATTTTACCTGTAGCTACTATTGGGTATTTTAATCTACGACAATACATCATATTTGATATACTAATCATGTGTTTTAAACATAAAATCTAATCTGTAAACTGCAACTGTCAGGTAAATGTAGTGGAGTAGAAAGTACAATACCACACTATCTATTTCTGTGACAACATTGCATCCACACTCCCAGATTAGGGTTAAACAACAAAAAAGCACTTGTGATATGAATTTATTGCTGTTAGAGCAAAACAATAAGATGCAGTATTTAAAGTAACAGGCAGTTTCAGGCTGGTCGACGCTACTGTACATGAAAATATATGAAAATATGATCTGGTCAAGAAAAAAAAAGCATTGCTATTTATATCTGTTTTTCTGTAAACGACAGATGCAGCATATGGCTCTAATGCTGGAAGAGGCTCCATTGGGGCTCAAAATATCTTTGCAGATTTCATTGTTGACTGGAGTTCAGTTGACTTTTCTGGTTACGTGTGCTGGAGAGAAAGAAGTGAACAGCTCATACTGGAAGGCAGGGAGCAGGTGAATATTGACTAATGTTTATGTGAAGGTCAGAGGTCAGTTACAACTAAACTGTTAGAGATTATGTGCCTTGCCTTGCCTCAGTAACACACTGAGTGGACGTTGTGATGCCTCACAGTTTACAGCAGATTAGGAGCCTCACTAGAGGCTCTACAAGACGACAACACGCTGGTTTTATTTAGCTGTTACGTGACTTTCCTGTCTAAACTAGTGAGGAAAACGTGATGCTTTATGTCTGTCAGCCACTATAGTACATATAGTCTTTGGTAAAACAGGCTGCAGTTGCTTCAACAGTTGCATTAGAGGACCAGTGGGTAACATTTAGGGGGATGTGAGAAGTATGTTTTCTTTAGTGTATAATCACCTGAAAATAAGAATCGTTGTGTTTTTGTTATATGAGCCCTTTATATCTCCATAGGGAGCGGGTCCTCTTCACGGAGTCCGCCATGTTGCACCGCCATGTTTCTACAGTAGCCCAGAACGGACAAACCAAACTCTGTTGACTTTTCCTGCTTGGGCTGAAGTCAATAACATTATTCGCTGCTGCTGACGCCGCCGCTCTCTCTCTCTTGCTTCCCCATTCACTTCCCACCTCTGCTCCAAATGACTACCCTACTTTTACACTCACTCTTACTCCAGAGAGGGCCATTTGTGTTTTTGCGTCAGCCACCATAGTTCTTCTACACTCTTGGCACACGGGAGAGGCTTCAGTTGGCTGCAATCTGCAACCTCACCGCTAGATATTGCCAGATCCAACACACTGGAAGTAGTAAATTATAATCCATGAAGTCCAAAATCACACTTAAATGTGACCTTGTCCTCTGAGTGGATTTTTTATTGTGCGGACAAGTTGAACTAAAACACAAAACAAATAAAAACACATGCTTATGCTGTAACACACCAAAGTGTGATTTGTAAGGGTGAAATTGTTGCTACATACAGTTTGTATTGCTTCAATATACTTTTTATTTTTGCTGTTTGCTACCTCTTCCGTCTCACTCTGTTTCATGAAGTTCCAAAAGGAGGAAAGCTTGCTCTTAAAGACAAGAGTCCATTGGTGGCAGATGTTGCTCTGGCACTGATGGAATGTGTGTGTGTGTGTGTGTGTGCAGCGGTGTGTGCAATTGTGTATATGCAAATGAGTGCTGCTTTTTTATTTCTTAATCTTGTATGGTTTTTAGCATTGTGTCATGACAACATGTGCTTCGCTGTGTGTGTGTGTGTGTGTGTGTGTGTGTGTGTGTGTGTGTGTGTGTGTGTGTACGTGTGTGTGTCTGTGTGTATGTAGGTAGGTGTGTGTGGGTGTGGGTGCGCACTCCTGCCTGGCCCTGTCTGTGACCACAACTGTGTGCAGAATAACAATGAGCATCTCAGACTACCCAGACTGTGTGTGTGTGTGTGTGTGTGTGTGTGTGTGCGTGCGTGTGCGTGTGAGCGTGTGTGTGTGCCCACGGCCAGTGTTGCCCTATTGAGTTTAAGAACAGATTTAAATCTCTCCTCTCGTATTGAAAAGGCAGCTGACTGTTGAGCCTTTAGATGTCAGAGTTTCCTCACATGCCTCTGTGCATGTAAACAAATAAAAAATACTAATACAAATGCATTACTGCACAGGGATGTTAGACAAACTGATTAACTCTCTCATACTAAGTCACCGTAAATTGATTTTCACAGCACACTAAAATGAACTAAAGCCAATTAAATGGTTGCCCAGAGAAAGGGGAAAGCAATCTGAACTAATTGTTAGCAATAAACGGATGTAAATTGTTGAGAATCAAAGTGTGTTCTTGACCTTGGACACAGCAGTTAACAAAACTTGAAGACTTCATCAGCTAAGAGTTTTCTTTTCATGAAATTGCAGATGTTTAAATTAGTTTTCTGAGCCTTCCTCATCCACATTGGCTTTAAAGTTGATGTTGGACTGTATTTATTAGACTAAAAGCACAGTTGTGGTCCAAGAAGTTTCACAAATTTGAAAGATCAAGTGATGGGAGACAGAGGTAGACAGATAGATGAAAAGAGACACAGAAAGTGGGACATTGTTTTATACCAAAGATGCTGGAGAAAGCTGAAATCAGAGAAAGATCAACAGAACGACAAAAGTGGAAAAACTGCCTGATTAAAAGGGTTCCTGTTGTGTGTGTGTGGGTGAAAACATGCCTCTGCTGTGTGTGTGTGTTTGTGTGTGTGTGTGTGTGTGTGTGTGCGTGTACGTGCGTGCGTGTGTGTGTGTATATGTGTGACTGTTTAGCCTCCCGCCCCCCCTCGCTCTCTCTTTGTCACTCTGTTGATTTGTATCCTCAACACACACCAGAGGGCAGACCGACAGCTGTGCCGTCTAGACACCTTATTTATGGTTGTAAGACAGTGACCGCTCTCCAAAAGAAAAGTAGTCATGTGACTTCTCTGAGGTCACTTGTGGCCCTACACACCACCAACAATATTTACCTACAGCGTATCATCCTAAATTGTGTGTGGTTCAGGTCGGTCTCCAGTATTTCTGTGTTTGTCTGCCGTTGTCCTTTTGTGCTTGCAACAGATCGCTCTGTAAGAAAAGATGTATCAGCGAGTGTGATGTGTGTGTGTTTCAGTGTTTTGTGTGTGTGTGTTTGTGTGTGTGTGTGATGTCTACATTCCTCTGTACTGCTGATTGGTCGAGTGTGCAGCATCCTGTTTAATTAGCATGTCCAAGGCGACGGCTCATTAACACGCAGAGGGGAGGGGCGGTTATGGGAAATATGCAAATTGGCATGTTGTCTTGTCATCAAAATAAAGCAGGAACGACATTCTGACACACACACACACACATATAAACACACACACATTTCTATACATTACAGTATGAATAGTAACACTGAGCTACTGTGACACTGACGAGTGTCTGATGTTTGCTTTTGTCTGTATTTCATAACTGTTTTCTGTATTTACATGCTTTTCTTTGTCTTAGTTCGGCTGCTGTTTGTTTTTTGCACAATAATCCTGTTGTAAATAACTAATATTTTTTACTAACTAGTTTTTCTTTTTTAACATGTTTTTTTGTGTGTGTGTTTTAGCCTTTATTGTGTCTTAACCACTAAGACGGCCAATACATATTTTCTATTGTTCAAATAGTTTGTTTGCATGTTTTAATGTTAGCTAAACATTCCCACTCTTCTCTGCAGAATGATAAATCTCTATGACACTTGAAGTCCTCTTAAAGACATTTAATTCAGTTAAAACACACAATCAGCAGCGTTTGCAATTGTCTCGTCTCTGTTTTCATTCTCGTCCTATTAGTGAGAGCACCGAGCTCCATCACACAGTTTAGTCGGATCATACTATTTTGGACTGCCATGTCAGCATATGTGTTATATATGCAGTATGTTCTCTTATTTCCTCCTCCTCCTCCTGCTTTATTTGTTTTAATTTACATTTTCAGACAAAATTCATATTTTGAAATGCATGTCACCTAGTCGTAACAATAGTAGTAACAATCCATCGATCTGGATTTTTTTTTTAATTTAAATGTCTCGAAGAGCCCAGTAATAAAATTATAAACATTTTTTGTTGTTTTTTGTGAGCTGATATAAATGATATAACTGATTGTGTTAAATGAACATATAATATCATCTCATATCAATCACAGGCCCCTGAATTTAATCAAACCGTAATTGTATCGTAGCTATATATGATATAATATTGTATCCTGATGAAATTTGTGATTTACACCTAGCAGTGTCTTATAATTCACTGTGTAAAGAAAACAACAGTTTTTCCAAAGAACATTGGTTCCATAACGAAGCACAATTTCTTAACCAATTTAATTTGTGACCTCGTTCCCTGATGTAGAACCAGTTGAGGAACGTGCTTCAGCAGACCTTAATTTTTCGATGATATATTACAGTAATATCCACCACTTGTCGCCTTATTAGATGCCCTCGTGTTGTTCACTGTTTGATGATAAACTGCTGTGGATGAAAGTGTCAACCTGCTGGCCAAAATATGAATTTGTGTTTGGTGATATGTTGTTGTTTTCATGTCTTATCATCATGTGTGAGTGTGACGCACAAAAGAAAGAGTCGGGCTGAGGAAGTAGGAGAAAGAAAATGAGGGAGAAGGAGACTGTGTGTGTGTGTGTGTGTGTGTGTGTTTGTGTGTGTGCGTGTGTGTCTGCGTGTCTGCGCGTATGTGTGTGTGTGTGTGTGTGTCTGTGTGTGTGCGTGCGTGCGTGCGTGCATGTCTGCCAGGCTGCTGGTGTGAACCGGCTAGTTGATTGTCCTGCAGCCATTGATATGGAGATGGAGAGGGAAGAAAAGAGCTCTGTGTGTGTGCGCATGTGCGTGTGTGCGTGTATGTGTGTGTGTGTCTGTGTCTGTGTGTCTGTGTGTCTGTGTGTCTGTGTGTGTGTGTGTGTGTGGGTGTGTGTGGGTGTGTGTGTGTGTATGTCCTGCTGTAGTAGAATTGAATCATAAAAATTTAGGGTGTTGTAAAAAATCAAAGACACCAGTTAATTATATCTAGAACTAAATCAAATTATCACAGCAACAACAAATTTGGGATGCTATAAGCAAAGCAATAAAAGCGCATAAAATGAATAAAATGCAGGAATCTGTCCTGGTATATCAGCATCCACTCTTTTGACATTTCATCTCTGTAATTACAATAAACACTAAATCCACCAAACAGTCGTATAACATGACATGATGAATTTAAAGATCAGTGTGCAGAAATAGAGGATTATATGAAGAGGAATATGACCAGTAGATTTTGGTGCCAATAAGATACTTTAACTGATATTATATGATGATTAAATGTCTGTAAAATTCTCACCTCAGTTGAAAAAAGCCTTAATGGAACTAAAACTCTCCTTTAAAACTCTCCGTGTCTCTTTCAACATCAAGACGAGGTGCAAAATAGCTGCAGAAACATCAAACAAAGACAATGAATGATATATAACGTGAGAATAATAACTTACTTTAAGCAAGATTGTTGTTCCATAGTATCACATCAACATCCAGTAACATTTATTTAAGTGAAAATGTTACTGATTATTACCTTGGAGCCAACATTACACACCCCATACATCTTAAATAATCAGATTGCAAATAAGTCACACTTGTATCATCGTGGAGCCTCGTATCCACAAGTTGGAAATGTTTCTCTAAACCACAGACTAAACATAACCTCAGTACTCTTGTCAAAACACACTTTACATCTCCAACAATGCAACCACAAAGATTGCACTGGTTTTAGATCCAAACAGGGCTGCAAGAGAAAACCTCCACCATCACCTGATACTTCACTGTCTTTAAGTCAGCAAAAGCCCCTTAAGACATGGAACATGCAACATCTATCTGTTGTACTTTCCACACGTAGGAGGTCTTTGCAATGGAAAACATCGACACAGAACTGTAATATTGTCCGATTCTTTACAGATTACAGTGCGTGTCTGAATGGGTCTTAAAGGAACAGTGTGTAGCATTTCGAGGGATCCATTAACAGAAATGGAATATAATATTCATAACTATGTTTTCATTAGTTTATAATCACCTGAAATTAAGGCTTGTATTTTCGTTAGCTTAGAATGAGCCGTTCATATCTACATAGGGAGCAGATCCTCTTCACGGTGTCCGCCATGTTGCTCCGCCATGTTTCTACAGTAGCCCAGAACAGACAAACCAAACACTGTCAACTTTTCCTGCTTGGGCCGCAGTCAATAACTTTACTTGTTCCCATCGCTGCTCTCTCTCTCTTGCTTCACCACTCACTTCCCACATACACTTTAAGCACTCTTACAACACTTGGCGCCTTGCGCATTTTTACGTTACCTGAAGGCCACCGTAGTTCTCCGACCGGCTTGTGAAACTGAGGTAACGTGGGCCGCAGAGTGCAAAACCGTGGTACCGTCAGCCACCATCTGACTTCTGTTGCTATTAATGTATAGCGTTATTATGGTAAGGGTGACCTCAGAGCGAGGAGAACGGCGTTGCCACGGTTTTGCACTCAGCGGCTCACGTTACCGCAGTCTTGGAAAAAGGAGGAGTGAGCAGAGGGGTACTCAGTTGGTTGCAATCTGCAACCACACTGCTAGATGCCACCAAATCCTACATACCTCAGGGTTTATTCACTCTCTGAGCATTGTAGCATGCATTTCTGCAGCATTGCTGAATGTCATTGAAGGACTCACTCTTCTTGTCATTTAGTAGCTTAATTGCAAACTTAACAAACTTGGGGAAAAAAATTAACCTTCATCTCCCCCTCCCTCCCCTGTGTCTTTATTTCTCTCTCTTACACTCTCCATTTCTAATCTCCAGTCATTGCTCACTCCGTCCTCCGTGCTCACTGAGATGTGAAATCTGTTCAGACCCTTCCCCCTGTTGTTATTCCCTCTTTCTCTTTCACTTCTTATACCTCTCTCTCTCTCTTTCTCTCTCTCTCTTTCTCTCTCTCTCTCTCTTTCTCTCTCTCTCTCTCTCTCTCCCTCTCTCTCTTGCTTACACGCTCACACTCTCTCTCACTCTGACTGTCATTGCTGGCCTTTTGTTTTCTGGTAGAATGAAAACCAATTGGCGTTTGGCACCGGGCCAGAATCCAAAGAGATGGGGAGGAGAGCGTGCGCACACACACACACACACAGACACACACACACAGAAACATACATGTATACACAGAGCATGAGAGATTCTCATTCATTTTCAAAGTAAACCACTAATGATCCAGGAAGTCTATCTTACAGTATCTAGAAAGTTGCCATTTGAACTGATTCAGGCATATCTATGTCTATTCCTCCAAATATCAGTTTATGAAGACTGGAGTAACGAAATGTCAGGTAGTCGTATCGGTTTGTTGATTACACAGATATATACAGTAATAGTATATATTCTGCTGAGGCTATTGATCTTTGATTATGTGATTATTAACACCCCTGAATCGAGTCTTATTTCATGTAATGTTCAAATATATTCTGACTCTATTATCTCTCAGCCCGGCTCCAGAGAGGTATTTACTGTGACAATAATGAGAAAAATAGAGCAAGCATTATAAATAAACACAGGTCTCTCTGATGGACCTGCAGCTTAGGTGTCACACACACCTCCCACGCATTTGTTTTTAACCGACCAATCAGGTAGAGACCTGAGTCTGACTGAGTGACACCTCGCTGTCATCAGCCGGGGGGCTAACATGGTCTCCTGGAGCTTTCTGAGGAGCTTCTCATTTCTCATGGGAAAATAATATTTATAAAAGATAATCACACAAATAAGTCAGATCCTTGTGAGGTATATGTAGAAACTGAGTGGAATTAAATGAAGCAAGTACGCACAACTCCTTTCTGTGATATCTGCATTCCCGTTATTTACTTACACCATATAAGGCCATGGCTTCTTCTGTTGCTCTGTGAAACCCATACATAACCCATTAATAGCCCATACATCCGCAAGGCCCCTTTATTGTTTAACACACATAAGAGGATGCACACTGAAGCTGGATTCACCGGTTGTGGCTTCTACTGTTTCTAAGCAACTACTGAGAAAATGTTTGAATCCACGTATTTGCAGAAATGTTTTTCAGACTTAAATGTGTCAGGCACATATGATTTGTATTGATGAATATGAACCTTTTTCTAACTTTTGTTTTTAGGACTGAGTTGAGATTATTAAAGGGGACATATCATGCTCATTCTCTGGTTCAGACTTATATTTGGGGTTTTTACTAGAAGATGTTTACATGTTTTAATGTTCAAAAAACACATTATTTTTCTTATCCCGACCGTCTGAATATACCTGTATTCACCCTCTGTCTGAAACGCTCCGTTTTAGCGCCTGTCTCTTTAAGACCCCCTCCTGAAAAAAGCCCAGTCTGCTCTGATTGGCTTGTGAGAAAACTACGGTGCACCTTTGCACATGTTTTCTGATCTAGGCAGCCCACAAAAAACTGATTGAGTTGTCTTATTTCACAGTTTGTGGGTTGGTAGACACTCCAGATACCCAAATGTATGAGCAGAAGCACTGAAAAAGCTTTTTACATGATATGTCCCCTTTAAAGTATAAGCATGAGCTCCCATACCAGAAAAGTAACATAAACAACACATTTTTCCACAGCTAACATTAAAACCATCATTAGTTAGTAGTTTCACTCCAAATGGGCTGTAAGCATAAACTCAACCTTCTTATTTTGTTTCCAAAGACATACATTTGGAAATGGATGAGCGGGATTATGAGTCAACATAAGCCTTAGTGCACTTATTAGAGATTTTCCAACGTTGCTCTCCTCGGGTAATGCCTTCGTGTGTGGTAGAAAATGTCTTCTTAGCTTAGTCCGAGGGGAACTTGCTGTGGAAATGTTTGTGTTTGGGCCGACTGTAACTCTATAATGTTATGAATAAGTCATGCAGACAGAAACTCTACACACACACACACACACACACACACACACACACACTTGCATACACACAGAAGAATTCCTGTAGATACACACAATGTTACATACTTTTAGCCTCCTTCTTTTTTATATGCACCTCTCTCTGTCACACACACACGCTTCACACAGGGTCCTCTTTACTGTCAGGGCTTAACAATGTGAGTAGCCAGATTTTATTAAACCTGCAGTTGGTAACTTTGAGCAAATAATATAATATATCCTCCTAGTGTTCCTAATGGCATTTGCAAGATTTCATCGCACCGAGGAGTCTCTAAAGCAGATGTCAATCACTGCTCGCGAAACTCGTGAACTCTGATCAAACGGTCAAACTAGGCAGCGCTGATCAAATATGAATCAATATCCTGTTACTGTAATGCCTATTTCTCTCCTCAAATGTTTTCAGAAATGTCTTGTAGTGTAATGTTTAGCTGTAAAATGAGAAAGTTTGTAAGAAACTGTATATCTATTGGCCATATGTGTGAGTGTGTTTAAGTGTCTGTGTGTCCAGGATGATTGCTGTATCCAAGCAGCCAATCATTCATCTCAGAACGGAGGAGGTATAAAAGGAAGGATGAATATTTAAATGAGAGTTGGTCCATCATGATAAAACTAATGTGCATTGCTAACCAAAGGCCTACTGCCCGTTTAATGTGTGTGTGTGTATGCACCTTCCTGTAGAAATATGATGCATTGCATCTGGAACCTGCTCTGGCGTTGCCATGGTAACGCCCGTCACGCTGGCAGGCCCCCGTTGCGCACTCTCTCACACACACACACACACACACACACACACACACAGACAGACACTTATACACACACAGTGGTAATGAGAGATGGAGAGACTGGCAGCGTGCCAGGACAATCTACACACACACCCCTTCCCCCCATGCACTAGAACATTCTGAGCACACACACACACACACACATTCACACACACTTGGTTTTGGGCTGCTCGGACTGGCATGGGGGTTGGGGCAGTCAGTGTGTGAAGCGACAAGAGGAAAGAACTTAAATAACCCTTGAATGAAACAGAGGATTGTAAAAAAGAGAACTGTAATTCCATCCTCTCTTTTTCAGCCTGTTAACTAGATTGAAAATTACTTTCAGTGTCATTAATTGACCTCTTTGCAACAGAAATAGACAACAGGACAGCGGAGTTATAGAAAAAAGGGATAGTCAGAGGTTGATTAGCCTCCTATAATGGCTACGTGTCAGATTTAAGTGAGTGTGTGGAGCGTTTAATGTGATGAAATCCTTTACTGTCGGTGTTGAGCTCTCAGTCATTCCCCTCTCTCATCTCCTGTGTCTGCCACTGTCTCCCCTCCCATCGCATCATTCTCCTCTTTGTCATTCACACTTTGAACTGCAGTCACACACGCGCTCTCTCTCCACAAGAGGTCTGCTGGCCTGTCCGGCGTTAACAAAAGGACAGCAGTGGCTCTGTCCATGACAATGGCTCTCAGGTCGGGCCTGCATGCCACACATTGCATCACGGCCCAGCAGAGACACTAAACTGTGCTTTACGTTACAAAAAAAATGACATATTTACTGGCTGGCCTAACATTGGAAAGATCAAGCCTCTATGAATCAAATACTTTTCTTTTAATCTCAAAAATCCCTTTTTTCTTTTCTTCTTCTGTATAAACTGAAGTGACCTTTTCCTTTTGTTGAATGATAAACTAGAGGTTAAACAGAACACCTACAGCAATTCAAATTTCAGAAGATTATAGCGGAAAAAACTAGAGCAATGAGCACATTGCAAAAAAGAACTCAACACATGTATTTCAAATTTTTACGCTTCAAACACCACTTAGTTTGGAGTATATTAGCAGCTCAAAACCTGTATGAGCTGACATGAATAGCTAACTCAACAAAGCAGCAAAAACCAAATGTAGGCATACTTCCCAGTAGCTGTTCTACTTTATGTTATGTACGAACAAAAACTTTATTACCTCTTTAAAATATTTGAACAAGACTAACAGCCATGCTATTACATATGTAGCATACATAACATTTTCTAACAAGCACGAACACAAAGTGCAGCTGAGGCTGACGGTAATGTTATTAGTTATGCAGGTATTTGGCAGGCAGCTACCTCCAGGTCTGAAAAGTGAAGCCAATGCTGAAGTGCCTTAAACCTGCATTATTTCTAACTTCCAGCAGGGGGCGACTCCTCTGGTTGCAAAAAGAAGTCTGATTGTATAGAAGTCTATGAGAAAATGAGCCTACTTCTCACTTGATTTATTACCTCAGTAAACATTGTAAACATGAGTTTATGGTCTCAATCTCTAGTTTCAAGTCTTCTTCAATACAGCATGATGTTCATTTAGTAAATTATGGTCCCATCTAGAGTCAAATAGACCACAAAGCAGGGGATGCTTTAGGTCGTGGCTATTTGTGATTGACAGGTTGTTACCACAGCGCTGTGCGGTTTTACAACTTTAACCCTTGCACAGTTCATGAAGTTAATTGTAATATTTTGGTCGGCTAAAAACATCTTATTCAGTGTTCGGTTGTACTTAGCGCCACCCTCTCGTGTCATTTCTGGTTTCAAAAAACCAAGATGGCGACGGACAAAATGCCGAACTCGAGGCTTCAAAACGGCAGTCCATAAACCAGTGGGTGACGTCATGGTGACTACATCCACTTCTTACATAAAGTCTATGGTATTTGGTCATAAACTAAACTTTTTGATGTTATACTTGAGCTAAAAAGATGCTTCAAACTGAAATTGATAAGCACTATGCTGATCCTCAGACTTAACATAAATAGCATTCATTAAACTTTTAAACATGAATTTCCGCTCCTAAATCTATCAGATGTGATATAAGTACTGAAAGTCCTCTGATTCAGCTCCGCTGCGGTGTGACTTCAAATGAGGCTTCACTTCATTCAGGGTTCAATCTGAACTCATTTCCTTCCTCTGTACATATTTACTTTGCAAGGCAGGAGTTTGCTCTCTAGCTCTCCGAGTGCCTGCTCGATGTTTCATCTATTCTCAGATAAACTTGGCAGTTTTGAGACACACCTTTCTGTTTTCCAAAGAAAAGAGTGATATCTTTTTGCGTGACTAATTGAGTCACATTTTACAGCCAGCTATGAGGGTTAAGATCCAGCTCATATCTGGAAACAAGACAGATTCTGAGTGATTTTAAAGAGACTAACAGAGATTTACTGTCTCTCCTTGCAAATATCTCACCACAGGAACAACAAACTCAATGTGGTGGTGTGCGTTTTCTCTAATTTCTATCATTCAACCTCTTTAACTTTAGGCCCTGATATAGAATAGTTTGGTAGAGGAAAATGAACGGATGAATGCCTGTGATTAGAGCCCCAGCTGCTTTCTGCGGTTTCATCAAAACCTGTTAGTGCGTCCTCTCACCAATTTTGCTTGATCATTTTTTCGGGTCAGGTGATTCCGCTCAAGCAAGTAAAGCGAGACACCTGCGCCATATGTGGAGGAGTTTTGGATGAACTGACCAACAGAGGCAGCAATGAGCATTGAGCATGTTGACGTCAGGGTCAAAGTAACAATCTAAAGGGAGGGAAACAGCTCAGGTCAAAGATTTAAATCTTATATGTCTAGGGCTTTTATTGTGAAAAGTAAGAACGGAAGGAATGGATCATGTCTGCGCAGCTTTTGTTATGGTTGAAAGGAGTAATAAAGTTTACCATCTTGGTTCGGACTATGGAGCCTCGGTGTTGTTTTTCATAAATACAGGTGCAACTCGACTGGTTCCGCAGAACGTGACTGGTTGATCCCTTTATTCATGGTGTGAAAGCTCAGAAAATCAACCTTGTTCCAAAAAAGAAGATGCATTTTTGCCACATAATATTTGCGATCTGTGCAAAAGTACTCATGACAAAAACAACAGTTCGAAAAAACGCCGCCGGTGTGTAACAGCCTCAAAGCCCACTAATTCACATAGTATATCTTGTTTGTATAACTTGTACACAAGCTGAAGTGTAGTCACAGCTCTCGGCCAAAAAATACTCAGAAACCAAATAAGCATATTTCCCAAATTGTTGAACTATTCTTTTAACATTAGGTGTTCTCCATGATAGCAGAAAGCAGTCTTTTCCAACCATTTCTTTGATATAGACAGCCCATCAGAGAGTCAACTTGTATGTCAAAGTTGAACAAATTTGTACTCTTGAAACCAATCAAGCGGAAAAAGTAACACGAAGTAACTGTAAGTGAGCATGTTGTTCCACTGTTGGTATGACTGGCCTTTGAATGTTAGACGACTGAGCCAAAAGGACGTTCTTCTTTTACCCTCCCTCCCCCTACATCTGCAGAGGGCCCCTACAGATACATGCACCTCAACGGATGAATAATACGAGGGTGCCAGGCTCTGTCTTTGCCACTTTCATGGACTGATGTTAGCACGTTGTGGGGTGCACAGTTTTAGCATGTGACGCCATGTGTGTGATTGGATGTGTAACTGTAGTGTCACCTTTCTATGCACAGTAAAATACATCCACCAGAGATGAATGAGAACAACACCAGCCAATCAACGCAGCCTGTGACCAGCGATCTGCATGAGTTCCTGTGGTAATAGGAGCAAGGCCAGCATTGGATCAGTGGTATGAATATAAATGAGAGTGAATTTAAATAAAGGGGTACATTTGAATACGTTATACTGTCACCTAGCACACTTATCAAGACTATCTGCATATTCAAGGCCTTGTGATGGATTACAGGGACAGAAATGGGAAGATCGCCACTGGTACCTGTCTATGTCACAGAATAACCTGTGTTTGTGTGTGTATGTGTAGCTTGCGCGCAAAACAAAGTCTGCAAAGGGTGAATGAAAGTCATCTTTGTGTAAAGAAGAAATTGCAAAACAGTTGATGGATTGGGCCGGCATTCGGCTTGTTGTGTGTGAATGCACCGAGAGCTGAAGAGAGGATGAATGTTCAGGTAATTGGTTGAGAAGTAGGTGTAATTTTAGCCAACAAATCCATTTCAAAGCTGGTACCCTGAGGCAGAGAGGTGGGGAAGAAAAAGAGACCGAGAGCTTCATACTGAATAAAGAAAATAGCTAATTTTGGTAGGATTTCTGTGCAGTAAACTGGAGCGGCAAAAACATTTTTTAAAACACAACACTTAAAAGTAATACTATATAATAATTTAATACTTTTTCTGGGGGTGGTTTGTTGAGCATTTTATTTATAGTGGTTTTGCATACATAATAAAACAAGGCAGACAAGACGTACTTAAACCAGGTAGACAAGTACAATAAAAACAATAATGATATCAAAAAATAAATAAGTAAATAAAAATAAGTACTACTACTACTACTACTACTACTAACTAATAATAATAATAATAACAATCAAAACAATAAATAAATAATAAATACAGTACATTAAAACCTGTCCCATTATAAAGTGATGAAATAAATAAAAATAAAATAAATCAAATATTAAGGAATTGTGTGTATATGTATTGATAGTAACAATAAGACAAAAAAAACACTCTTATTAATTTTTTACTATTTTCATTGCTCATCCAGACAAGGGTACAACAGTGAGCTACACAACAAAAATGTGCAAAGCTTTGGGACCAGATTCCATGTTTTGGGGATCCTTTTTAAGTCTTTATTTTAGAGCTGAGAGTAGAGAGATTACAGGAAATCAACGGAGAGGGAGGCTTTTAAATGATGAGATACTATGTGGATACATTCAGAGCAGAAAGAAAAATATGGGCCCATCGAAAATGTGATGGATTAATTGGCGTTAATTTCAGTTAACAAGCACTCAACAGCCCATCCTCCAAATTTGAAAAATGTGGGCTCTATACTGGTGAATTAGCTTTTTTTAATTCATGAAGGCAATTCATTACTTTGAGCAAATGTACTTTAAATGATATGTTTTGCAGTATTTCAAAGATTAAAATTAACAATGGATGAATTTCACTTGACAAGCTCAAAGGAAACACAGAGAGGAATAAATAGAGAAGAAGAAGAATAAGAGACAGACAGCTCATGAGTCAGTGTGTGCATGTGCGCGTGCACGTGTGCCCGCTGGCTGCTATTGTGTATCTGTGTGTTTGTGATGACAGAAAGTGAGGGAGGAGGGTGGAGGCAGGGAGAAGATAATGAGGTTGGAGAGGGAGAACATGAAAAATGAAGGGGTAGTAGTGATAAGTGTGGACTGGATAGGGGGGAGGCATGTTTGAAAGACTGATGAGTGATTTGGATCAGACTCAAAGGAACAGTAAAGAAGGAGAAGAAGCTGAGCAGCATTAAAGTCACTGACAAACACAAAACATATATTTGTATATTTTAGTCACTCACTGACTGTATATAAAGATGGATGACGCGTCTCCACTTCCTCCCGCTGTATAAAAGTGAAGCCAAAATATCTTGGATACAGGAGCTGTCATCTTGAAGTTTTGACGTCATTTGGAGCAAGAGTCTGCACAGTAGTGATCGGGGGGGCTGGAGCCACGGTATCGAGGTCCCGCCCACACACCCTTCCAAGCCAATCACAAGCCGAGCATTGCCGCAGCTTGTTAGCGTGGGCCACCTAGCTGCTAGGACCATGGTAACTGTTTGGATAGAAAGACATAATAACTACATTTAGGGTCAAATTGACACATGTTCTATTACACAGACTGGTGATGGTTATGGAAAGTTAAAGTTACATCTCCTCTCTCATATATTTCTTGAGCCTCCGGCTATGCGACTACTTCTCTCAGAGCACCACTTTAACATATTGGTGTGATGAGAACTACCTAAAATGACAGAAACCATCTTTGGGAAACATTTATTTCAGGTGTACTTTGACTTTTTAGTTTGACCCAATTCCCATCCACTAACATGGAGGGGGCGGGCTTTAAGAGCTATACTGCAGCCAGCCACCAGGGGGCGATCGAGATGTTCTGGCCTCACTTTTGGGAAGCTGTCATGTCGTCCATCTTTATGTACAGTCTGAGGTCAGACTGAAGAACTGTCATTGTGATAGGTCCAGTGGCAGCCAGTTTAGGCCGGCAGCCCACAGGAGACATAATGCACTGCATGCACATGCACACACACACACACACTCACACGCTCATACTCACACCATGGACACTGCAGCTTAGTAGTGTGCGTGTCTGTACTCAGGACAAGCCTATTACTACTTGACATGCAAATCTCTTTTCTGACCTTCTTCTGTCTGTCAGTCTCTCTCTCGCACTCTCAACCCCTCCACATAATCTCTCTCTCTCTCTCTCTCTCTCCTCACTAACTTTCTGTACCCTTCTCCTGCTTGCTCGCTCTCCCTTTTCCTCCAGTACATTCACATTTCAGTTGATTTTCTATGCTTCTTTTCTCTTTCTCCAGTACAATGGTGTACCCATTTTTACACGCTCCCTTACTCCTGCAGCTGCAACTGTGTGTGACCTGTGTGTGTGTGACTGTGGTTGAGCCAAACCCACAAAACAAGCAAAATGAGGGACATATAAAATATTATATACCCAAAAAAGTCATGTGTGTGTGTTCATGAATGTGCATGTTAGCTTTCGAGGTGGTCGAGGGGGTGTGCACACGTGCGCAATTGCGTAACTTTATCACAGCCAATGCTGAGTCAGCGAATGTGGACACATGTGCATGTGTACCTGTATACATTTGTTTGCCCAAGTAACCAACATCTATTTCCTGTATTTGTGTGTGTGTGTGTGTGTGTGATTGATTTAACCTTGGCCTGTTCTGTATACGCTGCTCTGCCTGTGTCAAGGTGACTGCCCCGTCTCAGACTATTACCAAACTCTTTGACTCCACTGCCCTGCTCTTCTCCCAGTAAACCTATTCACCTATTCACACGTACACTTTGTAGCTGGGTTTCCAAATTGTAGATTCATTTATTCATTGTGACAGGCAGTTGTCCGCCCTATAAAACACACATCCCGGTTACTATCTGGTATTAGTTCTGGGCCATTTTAAAATAAAAAATAGATGCTTAAAATATAGTTTTTGATGTTACCACAGATGTCAAAATTAACCTTTTTTTAACTTGTGCTGGACAGGTGACTTAGCAAAGCTGTTTTGCTCTGCTCTGTCCTGTTCTATTCTTCTCTGTCTTGCTTTGTTCAGGTTTTTTACACTGGCTGTCTCTGGACTTTTCTGTTTTGTTACAGCCTACCAGCTCAATCTAATGCTAGTTTGCCTCCATATACTGTGATGCATGAGTGGACACTCACTGAACAAGCCAGCCCAGGTCTTTTGTATTCTGTAGTTGACCAAACTTTTAACTTCACCAAACTTTGAGTTGGGGCTCTGACACAACTTGACCTATATAGTGCTGGCAGGGTGCATGAAGAAGGGAGACAAATTCCTGAAGGTGATAATTGCCGACAATAAATTAGCTCTCAATTAGGGCTGTGTATTGGCAAGAATCTTATCATGATACAGGGGTTAAAATTCAATATATTGCAATATATTGTGATATTGTAAGCAAAACGATATTGCATTTTTTTAAATATAATTTTAGGGAAACTGTCATATTATAAAGAACACACCACCATATGCATAAAATCTGAGTAAAACAAAAATGATTATGCAATCAGAACAGTGTGATCTCTTTGCAAATGAAATTAAGTATTGACTTCGTTAATCTTTCCATGTAAACTATCAATTAAAAATCAATTGTTTTTTTGAGAATCGATACAGTATCACAAAACATAATATAGCGATACTCAATAATTTTATTTTCTTACATAATGTCAATCAATACTAAAGATGTTGTTGAAGTTTTCACCTTTACCAAACCTGCAAGATTCTGAGTTAAGACATTCTGTTTAAATGTAGTTTCACTCTGCACCAAACAACACCATCGCTAATGTTATAACTCGGTATCTTCCATCAGGACACGTCATTATTAACTGACAGACGTGAGATCTGGGCTTTGTTTGCATTCATGTGTCAGAGTGCCCCAAACTATCTGCTGTCATGTCAGTGTGTCCTGTAGTGTCCCATGCTTTCATTGCAATCTACCTAATGTAAAAACGCGAAAGGTTCTCTCTAGAGCCAGTGTTTGGTTTGTTCGTTCTGGGCTACTGTAAAATCATGGTGGAGCAACATGGCGGACTCAGTGAAGAGAACCAGCTCCCTATTTAGATACGAAGGGCTCATTCTAAGCTAACAAAAACACAATGATTCTTAGTTTCAGGTGATTATACACAAACAAAAAAATTGTTATGAATATTACAGTATATTCCATTTCTGCTAATAGATTCCCCGAGATGTTACACACCGTTCCTTTAAGATGTCATTGTGCTCATGTTAGCATGCTGACATTAGCATTTAGCTCAAAGCTCCACTGTGCTGTATAGACTCTTTATATTAATATAATAACTTAATATAATAATCTAGCCTGCATGTTTGATCTTTTGGCTTGTAGATCAGTAAACATCCTATACCATAACAGTGAATGTATGAATGAATGAATGCAAATGTTACCAGCCTTACCATTCATCGTCAACACTGATAATTTACATAAACTGTACATTACATCAAGGAACTACATGCAAGTGAGCTCAGATCCTGCACTTCAAATGGAACTTGAAATATTGAAATACAACTAAGGATTTACAAATCAGTGTCCTCTATGACGCACAGTGATTACAAGTGGGAGCTTTGAAAGCAATTGTGATACAAGGTAGGACGTTTTATTGCCTCTTTCATACAGTAGTATATCCTCAATGTGTCAGACTTTGTAATAATAAATTGACAGCTAGAAGAAGTGCACGAAGGCAGGAAGAATCCCAAATAGTAGACATACAGATTGGAGGGACAATCAATTCAACATTTTCCTATTTGAAGGCCAATTCTATCTGAATTCCCGGTTGTCACGAACACATAATCAGTATTAGAAATCTATATGGTTAGAATTTGGCCACAGTCCCTCAGTAGGCCTACGGAGAGGTTACCCACTTGTTTATATGCTGTAAAATCTAATCTCCTGTTGATACCTGGTCAAATAAAATCATTACTTGGCAGTAGATGAACTCTACCTCTCCCTCTCTTTCTCCCTCACAGTCAAATACACATAGATAAGGGAGGTAATTTGCGGGGGTTGTTTTTGCCACGGGTGGGTCAATGGTCACTGCTTTACACACACACGTATTGCCGGTCTCTCCTGTAAGCAGCAACAGCCTTTGTCTCGTTGGTGAAACGTTGCAGTTGGCAGATTCCTCATTGTATTTGTTTCTCTGCTGTTTAGGCATCTCTCACCTCTCTTGTCTCTGTCTGTCTCTTTTTTAAAAACTCTTTTTAGGGTTGTTTTCTTACATAACAGCCAAACACAGCCTTGTGTTTGTAGTCTGCGAGTTCAGTCATCCTGAAGCACTCTGGGTGATAGGATTTGAGGCCACTTCAGGTTGTGGTATATTACATTGATTTAAAAAACGGTCTTAAAAAAGCCACTGCAATTTCATAAAAAAACATAGCTATCAAAAAGCTGATTTAGCCAAATAAACATCCAAGGCTTGTGACCTGTTTTAAAGTTTTAAATAATGTTTCTATGTGAAAGTATATGATCAAGTAATATGCGATTTGTTTGTGACAATTTCCCATTATTGTGTATGTGGCAATTTATCTCAGTTTTTGGCAGTTTTCGCAATGTTTAATCAAATTGCTAACATATTTTTTTAGCATATAATTTCTACTCAAACCACACATTTTCAGGTATTTTTTGCATATGGGATTTTTTTCATATGTGATTTCTCCATGGAAGATGAAGAATAATAGGTATAGCTCTTGTGCTTTGCACAGCAGGCACACTATACATAATGATAGTCGTCATATAACTGGTAAGGATGTTCTTATTTCACTTGATTCCTTCTCCACAGGGAGATCAGAGGTCAGAAACACTTACAGACAGACACTAGTGATTCATTGTTGCGCTCAAGGACACTTCAACAGGGTGGATGTAGTGTTTGTTTATGTGGGGGTTTGACTCTGGATCCCTTCCACAGAAAGCCTGCTTGTACCGCATGAATAAGTCATTAATGCAATTGTCTGGAACATGTTTAAACAGTAATTTGCCAGCTGTAGATTTTAGTTTCACTTTATATTTGTTCAGTCTTCCTATACACTCCTAAAGGAACGCTTGAATATTTTTGTTACAAGCTATAATCATGTCTGTTAAGAGGAGCAGAACTGGCCTTAAAATAAATAATAATAAAAAAAAATTACAGGATAACTGTACCCAATAATAATAATAAATTATATAATACAAATATAATAAATGGTAAAACTCTGAAAAAAACATCTGTAAAACATTGAAATATGAATTTAAAATATGTCCTAATATCATCATACAAACTTACATACCAAGTATTTCAGGGAATTGGCATCAGCTAAATATTTCTACAATGACTCACAGTGGGACTTTTTACTGTACTGTACTAGAGTCACATCACAGGGTGCAAATAAAATGAAAAATAATCAGCTATACCTAGAATACACACATGACATAACAAGAAGACAACACTGACCAACAGCTGGCTATTTGTACAAAGCACTCCTCAACCTGAATGCATACAACTTTGACTAGTGTTAAAAACATCACTATTCTGACATGTATTTTTAAAACTTTCACTTTCTGTGTGTTGGTTTACTGGTCAATAAACTGACACTGAATATGCCGATATGCACTGTATTCTACTGTTATTGTGTCTTTTTGATATTGTTGAATGTGGCACATATTTTGTTGTCTAAATAACATTATAATGAAATTCTTGAGTTATATTTATCCTATAGTACAATGTCTGAAACAGCAATGCATGGGAATGCCAACCGAAAATTGAACTGAAAAACAGTTTCATTTGACTTCCCGAGACTGTTCAGAGTAATGTGTTGAATATTGACTATAGACTGTAGTAGCTACACAATTAAACACTTAATGATGAGTATTCCAGTATTTTTGGACTCAATAGGTTTCAATTTGACTACTTTTAGGCCAACAAAATAATAAGTTTAACAGTATCAACATTTTATTCCTGGCAGTGTGGAAAAGGCTTTGAAACAGCTTTTAGACCTTCATGTTAAGAAATAAAATGTATGGAAAGTATCCCTGAACAGTTAACTTAATAAGTAAATATTTAAAAAAAATATATATATGTATATTTATTTATCTATTTTTGTTTTTAGATATTTTTGGTTTCTGGTCATAATATTAACATGTATAAATATAATATTACAATATATATTACAATAATATTATATTACAATAAATTAAATATTGTAAAGAAAAATCTATTTTTATTTATTATACATCATATATTTATACATAATACATTATTATACATTATGCATTATATATATTTATATATTACAGGTATGGAAAATATTCCTGGACAGTTAACTTAATAAGTAAATCTTTAAATATAAATATATTTATTTAACAATTTTTGTTTTTAGATATTTTTTGGTTTCTGGTCATAATATTAACATGTATAAATATAATATTACAATATATATTACAATAATATTATGTTACAATAAATACCATATTGTAAAAATATATATTTGTGTAATTAAAATATTGTAAAGAAAAATCATTATACATCATATATTTATACATAATATATGATTATATATTATGCATTATTTATATATATATATTATTTATATATAATAATACATATTTATATGTAATAATAATAATTATTATTATAAATATTATTATTATTATTTAATATTGTTGGTTTCTCCTCATAATATTATGAGGGGTTATATTGTGAGGGGTGCGTTTGGGGTCCTCAGTATTGCAATAAATATCTTGCTATGAACCTGGACTAGAAACATTATATATATATTTTAAAAGAAATGTATATAGAATACTTACATTTTAAATTAAAATAAATTACATAAATAAAATAATTCTTAATGTTTATTGTTTTAAGTCTGATGAATACAGTACCATGGTAACATTTCTTATTATAGTATATTAATGTGAAGGGATTGAACTGTTTACTCTGAACATGCTTGGCTACTTTTTACTCTTCTCTCTAACACAACATTGAGCTACCTTTTGGCTGTGTTTGGTGTTTGTCAGTCAGAGGAAGTGGTGAATGTGTTTCCTGCTCTCTCTGTCTGTCTGTCTCCCCCCTCCAGAAGCAGAGCTGAAGTGAATGCAGAGAGAGAGAGAGAGAGCGAGTGAGAGAGAGAGAGAACGGAGAGAGGGAGAGAGACAGAGAGAGAGGAAAGCAGAGCAGAGCAGAGCTGAAGCGAAAGAAGCAGCAGCGAGTTAAGAAAATGGCGACCATGCAGGACGAATAGCCTCCTCCCCTCGTAGATGCTGCAAAACGCGTTGAAATTCTTTTAGCCTTACAAGCCTACAGCTTTCCTTTCCACTCGGTTGCACTTTATACTTCAATGAGGTGAGCTACCATGTTTTTCTTTGGAGCAGAGGAGCATTTCTTTGTGGCGGAGCTAATGTACGCAGACAGACTGAGCAGGCAGACCGAGCCGAGCAGAGCAGGGACTGACTGGTGGAGACAAGTTGAGCTGTTGTTTAGTTAGCCGTGACTGAGCTAAGCTAAGCTAAGCTAGCCTCTTAGCATTTTGGAAAGGCGGCTTGGTTTGCATTGCAGTTTGCAAAATGGTAACTGCATCCACTGATACAACAAGGGCACAGTGTTTGTGTGCAGATGTGTGGTTATTTAATGCATGTGTGACACATAAACTGTTGTGTATTTGTTCGCAGGTTAACCGTAAATGCTAAGTATGCTAACTAGTGTTGGTTAACCTTAGCTCAACGGCTTGTACGCACATATCTGTCAAAAGACACAATTACGTCCTTCATTCGACATTATTGTTTATATGTATTTGTTTATCAGTACACTAACGCTGTGTATGAGTTTAATGCATCACTGTGTTTATCAAAAATACCAAAAGAGCGCTACATTTGAGAGAAGTTAACTAGCCGCTTCGTAACGTTAGCTTCTAGTTAGCATTAGCATCCGTGCTAATTTGACGACGCAGGTTGCCATGGCGGTGACTCCGGCTGGTCGCCCGGTTGCTTGGTAACTTGCAGAGGGTGCACGGTGGTTTATATGTGCTTAATTATTAAACTGTTGGTGGTGAAATGCAATATTAATACACATTTTGATGGTGAAAGTGTGAAGCTGCAGAGTTGTATGTATGTGGAGTGTTTAACCCCCTCTATCGGTAGAGAGACCGAGACACAGCTGGTTATAGCGTCACACTAGACCTCTCTGCTGGTTCTGCAGTCGCATTCAACTAACTTTTTACACCAGCCAGACGACGCTGCGGACACAGGCTAAATCCCACACTATTTTAAATGCATCCACTGTATTTAGATGCCATGTTAAATGCCATTGTTTAGTCGCAGCGCTGGAAAAATACCAGGCTCGACAGAGAGAGAGAGAAGCCATGTTGGTTAAGCTGTAAGTCAGGCAACAGCTGAGATAATGGCCGATCAGGACCCGAGCTGTAACTCTGACCTACACATTCACTCTCACTCTGTGTGTGTCTTTATGTCATTCTCACACACAGACACACACACAATCTCTATTCACCTTGTGGCGCCTGTAACTTAAGGGGACTCTGATCGTGCATTGCCCTGTTATGCAGTTCAACCTGCATTTCCACATGAACTAGTTGAAATGCTTTTCAATCAGCAATTACTGGCGAGTCTCACTGTTTTGTTAGTGTAGGGCTTGCCCTCACATAGATTTTGAGGGCGAGGTAAATGTCTCTTGACCTGTGTGCACCATCAATAATTAATTCTGTGACGCAATGGAGTCCTGTTTACTATTTCAGGTTTAGCATCTGTCTGTGTAACCCCTATCAACATGTTGCAATAAAACTGAAACACTTTACATGCAGGTATCTTTTTTTTATTTGTGAATTAAGGTTTGTTTAGGGAAATCAGGGTGTTGTATATCGGAGAGATTAACCTTGTTATCTCTTCTTTGTCTTTCAGAGATTCGGAATTGAAAGCTGTTGCCACCAAAGAAGCTGAAGCATCGTAACAGGTGAGTGTGCCACCGTAAAATACATGAAATATTCACATACATGTGCACTCATTTTAAGAGCATGTGTACTAGGGCTGGGACGATTCACC
The DNA here is from genome assembly GCA_916701655.1 of Sebastiscus albofasciatus. NCBI lineage: Eukaryota > Metazoa > Chordata > Actinopteri > Perciformes > Sebastidae > Sebastiscus > Sebastiscus albofasciatus. The sequence continues at coordinate 65,327 of CAKAOI010025966.1, read as the reverse complement.
CATCTCCCGATTCGATACTATCATAATACTTGGGTGCCGATTCGATATGTATTGCAATTCTACAAGTATTGCGATTCGATATTATAATTTATTGTGATTTTTTGATGATTTTTTTTACCTTTTTAACAGTAGACCATGGGAAAAAGTTGAATCATACACTTCTAGGGACTTAATTAATACAGTAAAAATGTTTGATTTTCAGTACGTATGGAGTCAGAGATGTCCTGAAGTCAAATATATAGGTCATTGTCAGGCATTGTTAATTTTACAGCAACCCAATAATCAAAGAATAAAGTAATTTCCCTCACTAATTAGTGGTATTTTCTTTTTAATTTATAAGGGTCATGTAATGTTTTATACTTCTGGTGAATATAATCCATCAATTTTATTTACATATATGTATTTTGGGTACTCAGTTCCTTTTGTTAACACCTTGTTTTGAAAACCGGACATAGTCACACATGTATACTCTGGCTAACTTCGCCAAGTGCTCTCACCGTCAGGTCCGGTCTCTTTAAACATCCATGGTCGGCTCCATCAGGGCCGTTTGAATGCATTATACAAAACAGTTGTAGCTTCATCTGATTTGACTGCAAAGATGAGAGTGACGACTGGCTTGATTGCACGTTACCGCAATACGATAACGTTTCCTGTCCATGACAGAGTTAGCATGCATTTTTAGCCATGATGTCTAGCTCTGATTTTCCTGGCAGTGTGTGAAACCCAAAGTGTTTCAATATTTTACTGTATATGTAGTGTACCACTTTGGATTTAAAATGTGAGGGTTCAGGTCGTATCGACGCTGACCCTCCGCCGTTTTGTACCATCTCATATCGGCTCACTGCTGCCGACTACTGTTCGTTTTGATTGAGGGATATTGAACGGCTATGATGTCACGTTACTCAGACTACAACAATAAAAGCAGTAACTTTCTTCTACATCTGCATAGACTGAAATGAAGCAAATATATCCATTCTGGCATTGAAAAATCAATTTCAAAATCGTAAAAAAAAAAATAATCGCGATACATAGGTGAATCATATTTTTTTTCCCACCCCTAATGGGTACCAATTTATATCACCTTTCTAGCCACTTCTCTGTAAATGATAGTCATGGTGACCTGTGTGTGTCTCTGTGTGGTGGGCTACTAAATGGTGCGTGTATGGGGGATAGGGGATGGGCAGCTGCTGCTTATGCAAGCACATGCAGTTCCGTTTGAATTGAATTGGAGGGTCTGGGTTGGTCTAGGCCGCATTGTGCTGAGTAAGCTTTGCTGTTTTAAAATTGCTAAATGAGAAGCCAGAGTCCTGATGTTTTGTGTGTGGAGAGGTGTTTGTGCAGCTCATTGTGTCCATACAGTTGCAGGCACACAATAGAGCTGTGGTCCACAACTAGTCTGTCAACCAGCTCCAAGGGCTGCATCTAATCTGTTTTCTGTTTTTAGATCCTAAATTTGTTTATGAATCTTGTTATCATGCCCAATTTCCTAATTGTTTTTTTTTTTATTTGTTTTGACTGTGTATGCTAGTGCGCCAGTGCCTCAACTCACCTCCTCCCATCTCTATTTGTTGTTGTCATTGTTTGAGGATGTTGTTCAAACAAGAGACGTAAAACATATCAACTGCCTTGTTTTTAATGCTGGTTTGGGCCAGTTTCTGTAATATATCTAATGTGTGTCTGTGGTTTGAAAAATTTTGTGAATGGCTTTGTAAGGTACTTTATTATGCTGGTTTGTTTGGAGTTGGTTACTGAAGCCAGTTTATGATTTTCCCAGTATTGGGACATATTTTTCAGCAGTTTGTATTTGGGTGTCACTGCTGCTAAAGTGATGTAAGGGGAAACTATATTAATAGATGAATTAGATGTATAATAACATTTGCCTAATTTTTTTCCTCTCATCACATGTTTCTAGGGCTGACCCGAATGTCAAAATCAGTATTCAAAAGCTTTGTTTTTAAAAAAATAAAATATATTTATATATATACATAAGTATGTAATAATAATGTATGAAGCCCAAAATAAAGCCCATGAAAATAAGGAAAACTTCCACATTATTAATTATTCATATTCAACATTAATTAATGTTAGCTATTCTCAGACAGATATCGCTGTTTGTTATGTGTAGAGGTGCGTGTGTGTATAGTAGTGTGGCAGCGCTACTGTCCCGAAGCTTCGAATACCATTGAATATTTCTCACCAAAGCTTTGAAGCCAAAACATTTTTTTTATTTTGGACAGCCCTACATGCTTCATTTGCAGTTTTATTCACTTTCCACACTAACATTCAAATTATTTTTCTCAAATGGAAGTTCATTTAATGAAAAACAAAACACAGTACATATTCAACTTTAGCCTTTTAAGTCTTTATATGAACCTAAATTGTGTTTCTCCCAATTAAACAGTGTTTATTTCTGAGATGTGTGTATTTTCAAATGACAGCAATTTCTTATTACATAAAATCTAGATAGAAACTCTCTGTTTTGTTCCATAAATAACACGCTTTCAACAGTACAGTGTTGCTTGAGGTCATTTCGGTTTCAATTCATAACTTTTGGAAAGTGGTTTTGCTTTCATGTTTAAAGAAGACGTCCTGTCCTAAAGTTTACAAATAGCGTTTGGTGGATGTTTCTATAAAAGGCAAACCACAGTATCATAAAGTTGGTACATTTATAGCGTTTGTGGCACCAGTAGGGATTACATCCTGCAGGGCAAAAACTGAACAAGTGTTCTACTCTGAAGCCCTTTAGTTATGCAAAGCTCAACTGTTAGTCAGACACAGACTCACCATCCAGCTTGCTCCCAGAGACCCACAGATAGTTTATTGCTTGTGGGCCTGTTGCATTCGTAGTTACAACACAATGAAAAACTCATGTGTAATTAGTTGTGACTTGTGTTCTTGCCTTTGATTTTGTAGAGCAATGTGATGTCTGTCTGGCTTTACTTTCACTTTTAGTTGTCTGGCTCCACTCCCCATATTACTGTCTGCTGAGCATGTTTTCATTATTGTCTAAAGTTTTCACAACTGGCTCATGGTGTGTTGAAGCAGTAGCAATGTAAACTTGCATAGATTACTCCATGCTGAAATAGCCAACTTGAGATCGTTGTGTTTGGAATTTAATACGGCAGTGCTATAAATTCCTAAGGTGTTGCAACATCGCTGCATTGGTTGGGGATCAGGTAGTTGACCATTGCCCCTCAGTGCAGTAAAGCCACACCTGCAGATGGTCATGAGACTGGAACAAGCAAGGAGCTGAAATGGAGCATTTGGTGCTGTTGACCTGTGCAGGCTCAGACAGGATACAATCTACGCAAAGGCAATTTTAGTTGAGCAAGTTGTGGATGGGCAATAGTGTTTTTGGCTGAGATTTGAATTATTAGTGTAGCGTAGCGAACATTGTGAGCTGTTTGAAACAGACTTTCACCCCAATTTTTATAATTTGGATTTTAAACCTCTACAACAAAATGTCTAAATTAAATGCTTTAAAGTATTAAAATATTTAACTGTATTATTATTATTATTATTATTAATAATAATATAATAGTAGGCTATTTATTTCTACACTCTATGCAATCCCACGTCGCTTGATGTCATATGTCCACCTACTGAAAAAAATTTCAAGAAAACCAATTTTCAATTTTTGCACTTTACCTAATAGAGTTTGGCTTAACAGTTAATGTCCTATATTATTCAATTTTAAACCGGCCACTTATAGTTGGATGTCTTTAATTAACTGTATACAATTTACAACAATGTAAACTGGAATCGCTAATTAAGACTAGGGCTGACCCGAATGCTTTGAAGCTTTGGTCGTTGCCATGGTAATCGACCTCCAAATCAGTATTTGAATGCTTTGTTTAAAAATACATCTAAGTATGTAATAATGTATAAATCCCAAAATAGCCCGTGAAATAAGTAATATTCCCACAACATTATTCATATTAAACATGAATGATTATTAGTTATTCTCAGACGGGTAGTGCTGTTTGTTGTGTGTAGAGGTGCGTGTGTGTACAGTAGTGCGGCAGCGGCACTGAAACGGGGGAGATGGAGACAGACAGAAGGAAGAACATGTCAGCCTGCTTCGAATACCTTAGAATATTTCTCACCAAAGCTTCGAAGCCCAAAAAATTGTATTCGGGACAGCCCTAACTAACTGTTCTTGAATTGAGAAGAAAAAAAACTTTTCAGAAACCTTGCTGCAGGAAATACTTTGATTCCACCCTCCTCTGCTAGCAGCAAAAATTAATAGCCAGAAATATCATATTGCCTTTCTTAAATTACTGTGACTTGAAATGAACCGGCCTGTTTTGACTGCAGTGTTGAAACGAGGCTGGAAATGTCACATCTTCTAATGTCGTCCTCACAAAGCCTTCGCTGTAGGGCTGTTTGGGACGAGGAGACACTCTTTGTCATTCACTAATTGAGTGATGGCTTTCCTGAGCCGAGCCTCCAGTGTTAAACCTCTGTGAGAACATGCTAATGCAAATTGATGCAAATGATGTGGTGTTATACATGCAGATTAGCCACGCGACTACCCTCTGGCTTTTGTTCTCCGAGGACAGACGAACTCTGGAGTGTTTTTTGTGGATGCTCGTGTCTATCTGTTTATGTTTGGGTGTATGTCTGGGGATACTTCCACAAGGCTACAAATGCAATCAATACTCCGTCTCCTATAAAAAAACAAACCTTGCTGGCTTCACTGCATGACTCACTTCTGGGAGTGAAAAACACTCCCACAGGGTCTTAGGATGAAGCAGTCTAAAGCCTCAGATTTCTGATCTCTACCTCCTCAGAAACCCAAATATAGTTTGATTATTTATAAAGTCTCTCAGCTGTATTTGACAGCCGGCAGAAAAGGGTTCACAGAAAAGGCAAGTGGGTGGCAGCGAAATCTGTGCTACACTGAATCTCACGAGAGAAGAGTAGAAATAACTTTAAACTTAACTGAGTGTAGCAGACACCGTAAAGTTAATAAAGACAGAGGGCGATGGGTTCAGAGAAATTCACTTTGTTTACCAGGACATACAGGTGACCCAGAGTGTTTAAAACTATTATCTTGCACACCTTTTTGTAGCCAAATAAAATGGACGCTAATCAATTGTGCTACAGAGTTGTACATAACATCACTAGTGACCTTTTACAACTATTCTCCTCATCTTTCATCTGTCTGCTGCTCTTTATTCCTCTCTCAGCCGTTCCCCTGTCTCAAGATGGATAAACCAAAAAGTATGTGCTTAATAGTGGAAGCAGCTTTCCACATTGTTATTTTATCCACTTCAAACACAACAAAGACCATATTTAGAGACAAGATATTTTTGGAAAGCGATTCCTTTTCATCAGTCTGGTGATGTGTATGTAACGGTGAAGACGGCTGGCCTTTTCCATCTGGAATGTGTTTTAAATTAAGGCAATATGATAAAAGTAGTTTTACAATTTGTTTTATGGATGATGTAAGATGTTTATGTCCAACGTTATAATGTAGTTCAGGGCAGCAACTAACAATTATTTGTATTATCCATTCAATATGCAGATGGTTTTCTCCATTAATCGATTAAATGTCTATATGTTAAAAAAAACTTAAGAATAACCATCACAATTCCCAAAGAAGGACACATTCAAATTGTTCATTTTTCCCCACCAATAATCCAAATCCCAAAATATTCAATTTACTGTAATATAAAACGAAGAAAAGCAGAAAAAGCTCAAAATTTATAATCTGGTACCAGCAAATATTATTTTTTTGCTTGAAAATTGACTCAAGCATTTGATTGTGAAAATAGTCAGTTGACTATTGCTTGTTATTGCTTTGAAGTACATGTTTGTGATTTGCCTGCTGTTGACAGCTATTCCACATTGGCTACATGGACTGACGCTTAGATAAATCCCCTCTGGGCAACTTGGACAGAAATTCATTCTCCAAATGTCAATTTACAACTGTAATTTCACTGCATGTTTGTACATGCTAAACTTACTGAAGAAAATGTTTTTCATAAGTATCTGTAGCCATCCAGGCCAACAGGGAAGGGCAATTATATTACCAACCTGATTTACCGTAGTTGTTCATTAACTAACTCATTAAAGAACAATAACAGAAAGCACGTGGTTAGCACCGGTACCTATCATCTCTCAGGTGACCTAGATTAGAGAAGACAGACATGTGATCAGGTTTAGCATGTTCAATTACTGCATGTTTTATTCTGCTTCGTTTTAGACAGTTAAGGAAGGTGTTGACAGGAGAAAAAGTGTTATAGTTAAAGTTGTACAATGCTTTGCTTTTAATAACTGATAATTGTTAGCTGTTTAAATGCAGGATAGGTAGGGTCTTGGATTGAATTTGGTTGATGTATTTTTTAGTTTCCAGTACCACCTGTCACTAGAAAAGGAAACAACAAACCATAAATCATGCAATTGCAACTTAGTTGTCCTCTTCTCTTCTTCTTTCCCTCCCCCTGTTCTGACCGCCTTGTTCTTCTTTATCCTTTCTTTTGCTCTTGGTGACTCGCGGTGCCCCCCTCGCTCTGTCAGCTGTAGCTGTCGGGGGATGGGCAATTGTCGGCCCATTCATAAACAGATGCTGTCCATGGTGTGTATGCATGCACTCCAGGAGGGCCCCCACCATGCTCTGCTGTTGTTGTTGAACCTAGAACCATCTGCTGAAGCACTTGGTGGTTGGAGGAAGGAGAGGGGGGGGGGGGGGGGG